>CACRXK020004687.1:0-30696 GCA_902702795.2 Paramuricea clavata | reverse complement strand
CCCCCCCCCCCCCCCCCGACGACGAGAAAATCTGCACCGAATCGTTCAACAAATCCGTTCAAATCCTTAAAAAATGTCTTAAGGTTATTGTTCAAGGGACATGTATAGGATGAGGGCAAGAATTGCATTCATAAATGTATTCATCTCTGATATCAACATTCATATCTAATAACAGTTGGCAGGTGTGACAACTGGCTACATATGGAACAGTTTGTTTAGGTATGTACGTACCCCTTATCTAGCCTAGTTCATCGGCCATTTCGCATCCGCCTTACTATTTTAGGGTGGTATTTTGGCAAAGTTGGCAGGTTGAAGGATTATTCGGAGGAATAATAGAAATAATAGAAATAATGTGTGGACAAGCCATGCCATTGTTAAACTCCGCCATTTTGGAATTTGATCAATAACAAAATTAACATCACTTCAAAGAATATTCGTGCGGAAAGACTAAGAAAAACTGTTTTTAGACTTTCCCTTTCCTAACGATAAAATTGCCGTTACGTCTGTATCCTGAACTTTAACTTTCAGACGCACTTAATAAATGACATGGTTCATTGTTAGTTTAATTAAGACGTGTAGTATTCAGTAGCAGTATAATAATTATTTTGAGAGAGATTCTGATTTAACTTCTACTACCGCTACCACTACCACTCATACACGAATCGCGAAATTCGGGCAAAAGTCACAGTTGAAGACAAACATGTAGCTGTGACTGGATGATTTAAAATATGCGTATTTAAGTATTGAAATGTTCACTCATGCATTCATGATTACATATTACTACAATGCAACACGAATGCATGACTGAACATTTGAATACTTTATTAATACGCATGTTTGAAATCATCCACTTACAAACTACATGTTTTTCTTTGAATGCGGCTTTTGCCCGACTGAACGCCTCATGCATTTGAATGCGCAATCGAATTTTGCGATTCGTGTATTGGCTTAGTACGCATCAGAATGTTTAATCGGATATATCAAGCAATCACACGCATCTGATTAGTCAAAGGCATGGTTCCTTAATGATAGCGGAAGTGGAAGTCAAATTAATCTGAACCGTTTTATTTTTTTCGATTTCCGACGGTAAAAATAATAAATCCATGTCTCGTCCTAGATATTAATTTGTTATTATTATCATTACTATATATATATTATTGAAACACAGTCACACACATCTCGCAATTAATTATGATGTTAACTAAAAATTTAAAAATTTAAAAAAACATATTACAGTATTTACAAGTTACAACATAAACTATATATCGTATTCTTACTTCCTAATGAATATTTTTGGAATATTTATCACCTACCCATTTTGAGGCGGCAAGTTTTAAATTTGTTAATTAAACTATCAAATTAATTTCAAACTTAAATCATAAAAATAACTTACTCTGAAATTGAAATAAAATTCTCCTATCAAACATGCAAGCTATCTATTTTTCCTTGAATTGTTGTGCTCATGGTTATTTAATCACGAAAACTTCTCTGTCGGGGAATGACTACGGCGATCAATATCAGTTCCACATTTAATTTTTGGGAATGTGTTCAAGTTTTGGGGGTTGTTGGTACAGCATTATGTGGCTATTATAGTCACTTTACATCAAGTATTACGCTTACCTAATTACATACTTAACAATTGTGATACTACTTTTATCTTAACCGGTTAGAGGCAATATCAGCCAGGAGAACTCAGGATTTCGACAGAGCGTTGACCAACACTGTTCACATGCACGATTCACATGAGTGAGCAAAGAGAGAATGGAACCCACGATATTATAGTTGAAAGGCACTTGCTGTGACGACATTCGACGGAATAATCGGTAACGGTAGAAGAAGTGGATTTCCATGAGTTTGGTTCATCTTTTCCTCCTTCCAACAGGGCGTCTCTCAAGTTTATGGGCGAAACTTTCACGGCATATCGGACAGCGAGTTCTGGATGAAAACAGAGAAGAAAATATCACATTTAGGAATCCCAATCTAACTTGCTTCATTTTGGTGAAATTTATGAAAGATATGTCACGTCTTATCATCTTATGACGTAAGCAGCATCGTCCAAGAGTTTGCAATTGCAAATAACTATATGTCGTATGCAGATAGTGAAATTTGTTTTCACCATGAATGTCATAGTATCTTTATACGTGTTGAATGTCAATTTTTTTGAGAAAAATAATTGATGTTACTATGGGAACAATAACGTTTCAATGTAGGTGATATTTTGGCTTTAAAGTAAATTTACTCGAAAAATAATTCGGTGAGCCCCGATTATATGCTCATATATTTTACTGTATTTGTTTTTGTGTGTATATTTCTAGTGTATTCTCTTTTCATTTCTTTCCACTATGTATAACTAATCGTACGCAGGCCCTACGAATACTAATTGAGGAGCTCGTTTTACTTGATCGAGTGTACTATAAACTGGTTGCAAACTTGCCCCATTGCATTTATACTGCGAGCAGAGGTCTCTGAGAAGAAGGAGAAACTTTTGCTTCGTTGTATACATTGTACTGAACTTCACATACTATACTATTTTTCAAACATTGAAACATTATAAGACTATTATGCAATGAATGCTGAATAAACACGTACTTCAATCTAATTGAGTCTGGTTGTAAACAGCACTACTTTCTAATGTACATCCATTGATTGGAGCAATATGTCTTGTGATAATTATATATGCAAATATTTTGAACGATAAATGGACTTACATTCCGTTCCGAATCATCCGATTGGCGCATTCTTTGTGAACTTTGTGGGAACATGGAAGAATCTGGCAGCCCGTGAATGCGTCCTGTAGAAAGTCAAAACAAATTAAGTGTGTTGAAACTGCATTTCCCAAGGACACTTGAAGGGTCACTGGATTCAAACCAACCTCTCAGGTTAACATTTAACAAGACTTTCGAGTGAATAGGAACGAAAGACGTTTAAAAGTTCGAAGTTCTTGTAATATTTACATGTAGTTTGATCCTGTAATCTTTCAAGTATCCGATACCCTGGGGCATCATAATAATTATTATTAAACATTATGTCGCAAACAATTTGATATTCATGAAGTGTTAGATTATGCATTCACCTCCAAACAGATGCCACATTCATCATGAGCTGAATCAGGACGACATTTATGATTTCCACGAAGTTGAACATCAAGACAAATACCACATACATCACAATGAAACGAGCGATCCCCATGAATTCTAGAAAATAAACGTTTCTTAATTCTCAATCTCAATCAATCACTTTGATAAGATATAAATGTTCTCCAAAAGCAATTGTTACTTTCCCCTATTTCGCTATTCTTTTGATTAAAAAGGAAGGATGTTTAATTTAAAATCAAATTCTTACCTGCAAATGCCACATTTATCGCAATGATAGGGGTGATCATCATTTCCAGTAAGATGTTTGCACAGTCCACAGTAGAAATTGGCGAATTGAGTATCACATGAAACACAAAATTGACCATTTTCCCCAAACTAAAAAGAAAGAAAATGAAGAAAACTTATGAAATCGTCGTTTAAGAGCTGATATTAATATATTATTCTCCAACACTGAAATGACCATTTTTGCTGAACAAAAGAATGAAATCCAAAAATAATAGTTTGCATATTTTTTAGCAATAAAATTTACCGGATACCAGAAATTATTTTCCTAACCAAGACGAATTTAATCGTAGATACATTTCTTACCATCGTTCTCAGTTGAAGCAAGGAAAGAGTCCGTTAACTTTAAAATTATCGATGCTGACATTATATTTCTTTCTTTTTTTTTCAACCATTTTTCAATAAAAAGTTAAAAATTTATGCTATTTATTTAAAAAACTTAAGAGTATGGAATCTAAAAATATGAAACGTTTCAATATGGCGTAAAAACTGAAGAATTTTATACTGCATATATTTTTCGGATTTTTAAGTTATTATGTTTTCAAATAAATCTTAAGAAATTTTAGAAAAAGGTGTGGTGTGTTATGTCTGCATCTCAATTTAAATTCTACATTTTCCTTGATTCAATTAGTTCTTTGTTTAGAGCTGTACTGAAAGAATAAAAAAGATGTGCATACAACATTAGCATCTTTTACGTTACCTGTTGTTCTTTTCCGCATTCGACACACTTGACCATCGTTGTGTCACGTGATTTCAGTTTCTTCCGCCCACACGTGCTCTCGTTGTTATGGCAACGGTGACATGGCCAGTATTTATTGCAGCATTCAAATTTCACCAAGCACCTTCTTTTGTAATGATTGCATAGCCAATTGTCTTGTATATCGTCGTTCCTTGGACCATGAAAGTGGTCACCAGGATGGCGTTGAGAAGGACCATTGCATTTTGCAGGACGATTATGGGAACCATGAGATGACGGTTGCCTCGATTTTGGGCGTCTTTGAGATGAAGACTGTCCTGAGTTCGACATCTTCTTTCCGTTGATTATTCTTGTAGTAACTGGAGCATCATTTGTGCTTACCCTGTTCTCTCCACCTGGGTTTGATAAATGACATTTAATTAATATTTATTAATTTGTTTATTCTCTACTCATCTTGTTCCAAGAGTAAAGAAAAAGTGGGGTAAAAGTGGTAATATGAATTCATTAGAGTATGGGTCGGGGGTGGGATGGGGGGGGGTTGGCGGGGCCAGGGGTAGCTTCCCTTCCAGTAGAAATAAAGTTGGGCAAATTATAAACGTAAGTTGGGAAAAAGTTTGGGGAAATAGTTCTTTACAACAGGAAATATGTTAGACACTAGTGGAAGATGTATATTCTTGACGGTGGCACAGATTTCGGAAATAGCATAATATATCAGAAAAAAGTATTGATTTGAATTAATAAAAAAATTTAATTTAAATAATGGAATAATAAAATAGTTTGTTTACAAACCTCTTGTGTCATTAACTGTAGAACAGTCAGGAACATCTTCTGAATTTTCATGCGTTGAACATTTACTGCCACTTACAATAGAATTGCTTGTGCTGGCAACATTTGAGTGCGGAGCATGGCAATTCCTGACAATGGATACGCTATTGTTCTCGTCAGCTGTACTAGGTCGTTCAAATTCTTCAACATTGCCAACCCGGTTAACGGTGTTGGATCTTAGTGGAGATCTTGGAGTGTTATTATGTGGTAGAAGAACTCTAGGTGAGTGTACTCGATTTAAATTGGCCACTCGTTCGTGACCGTTTTTTATCGACTTATGCTGATTGATCAACTTTCTCAACTTATCGTAGTCACCATTATAAAATTCATCAATAAGGTACACTAGATCAAATCTTGTAACTGACTCGAAGAATACACGGAGCTGATCTAAATCCGACGCATTGATAGCACCTTTTTGGTCCAATTGTAAAATAACTTTAGCTGGACTTAAATTACTGTCAACTGAGAATTTTTCATTTGCCCATTCTTTAAGCTTGATAATATCACTGTACAGCAACCTATCAGATATCGTTAGTAATAATAGTCTGTAAATGTTGTAGACATGGGCACTAACTGAAGAAGAAGGTTCCTTTATGAGACCCAAGGGCTGTGCATCACTTCTTTCGTGTACCTCTGTAGGGAATGGCGGTGAGTCCGGTGAAACATCAATGCTTTCATTGTTTGGTCTTTCATTACTGCTTTCGTTCTGATTTTGAGCCTCAAAGCCTTTGCTTTGCTCATGGTCTTGACATGCAATTAACGCCACCAATTCTCTACTTGCGTCTACAGATTGCTCTCCTGATGAAGACGGCAAAGACAAAACAGGCAATGGTGTCTTTTCATCCTCGGACTGAACACTGTTGGGCTGAACGTTAGAATTTGCGGTTGACTTGAGACTAAAATGAGACGAACTATTATTACCTTCCATGTTAACAACTAATGATGCCGATGGCTTTGGAAAAAATAGTTTCTGAAATGTCTTGCTTTCTTTCCCTAAGTTCGTTTTAGAATCGCTTTCCACGGAAAGTCGTCCAAAGTCAAGCAGTGTGTCTTTGTAATCTTTTTCTAAATTTCCATACCTATCTTCCAACTGCTCTAGTTTGTTTTCTAGCAATATTTTTTCTTTTGATATATTTCTTTTCTCTATTGCAAATTCACATTTCATCTCATAAAATTTTTTTTCCTCTATCGCAAATTTACTTTTCATTTCTTTTATCATCTCATCCTTTTCCAGTAATTTCTGTTTTAATGCATCATTTTCTTCCGTTAACCTTCGATTGTTTTGCTCTGTCTCACAATTTAGCCCATCAGGACATCTTGCAAACTCTGTATCCACATTCAACGTGCGTGTAGCTTGATCACGAAGGTCGGGAGCATCGATCGTGGATGATAGTCTTACTGGGATTATGTTTATGAATATTATGTCTATGTCCATAACAATTAAATTGTAACACTTTATCCCAAAGTTAGCAGGAGCACAACCAACAGGATTGAACCAATACTCTAATATACATGCAGCTTTTATGCGTGTATAACTCCTTGAGAAATCAATTTGAAAATTGTGTAGTTTTATATCTTGAACTATCGAATAAACCAATACATTTCCTCCACCGCTAAAAGTCAGTATAACATAGCATTTTTGTCTAGCTGTTTCACAATTCACCAACAAATTAATATGGTCGGACGCTGGCTCGAAAGGAAGTAAATAGATTTCCATGGTGCAACAAATCTTAATTAAAAATAAAACACTGGTGAGTGGAGAGATTTGAATCGTTTACTCAGCAATGTGTCTGGGACTTAATTTACTGCACTCTTAAAGACAATTTTGTTATATATTCAATCTATCCAAAATGGTTTTTCAGCATAATATTAAACAAGGTTTTGTAGCTCAGTTAGTAGAGCGTCGATCTAGTAATTCGAAGGTCGCAGGTTCAAGACTCAGCCGCAGCAGACAACATCTTTCTGCTTGCGCTGGGTATCAGGAAATTATATAATACACACTCTAGAACATTTTCATCTTAACATATTACAGAGTGTACCATAACACAACTTAACATAACACTTGCAGAACTAGTATTGTTCGATGCTGAATTAATATAAACGAGTATGTTTATGACATTAGTATATATTTCATAATTTCCAGTCTTAAATCCATCTGACCGTGTAGCTCAGTTGGCAGAGCGTCGATCTAGTAATTCGAAGGTCGCGGGTTCAAGATCCAGCCGCGGCAGACAACATCTTTCTGCTTGCGCTGGGTATGGAAATTATATAATACACACTCTAGAGCATTTTCATCTCATTATATATATATATATATATATATATATATATATATATATATATATATATATATATATATATATATATATATATATATATATATATATATATATATATGTTAATTAACGATTCTGTGAGGCAGCTGTGTGAATATTGCAAAAAAAACTATAGCCTATATAGCTGAGCCTACAAAACTGATTAAAACGAAAAAACGACTGATTTCACTTCAAGATATTATCGATCAAATAGAATTTCCATCGAAATTGCAATATTTTAAATCTTTTTATTAAAACAATTATTATTTCAAGCCAATATAGTCGTAAGCCAAAAATGAACGTTTTCAGTGTAGGAAATTACACGGTTCTGGAAGTATTAAATTAATAAAAAAATGCACGGTATCTTAAATATTTCCCCTAACACAAGTGTGAATTTTCATTAATACTTCGAGAACAAATGTAATTTATGTTAATATTATACCTCAAATTCAAAGTTTTTGCCACGGGAGCATGAAATTACGTCATCGTATTTGACGTAGCGGAATACTATAAGGAATGATGAATTATTAAGTTTTTAAACTTCAAAAACGGCCGTTTATTAAATTTGAAAGCAAATTTTTAAAAAATGTTATCATCAATATTCCAAACGATCGATATGTGATTCGAAACAAAGTCTCAAATACTTGTGTTAATAAAAAAATAAAACATCATATTTACGAAGGCCGTATGTGGCAAGTTTCATATATTCTCATCCTGGGCGCGCAGAATTACTGCGGGCTAAGAACCGTGCCGATTAAACACGCATTAACGGGCAATTAATGTTTAACTGGCAGAGTTTTTAACAAAACAGAATCCACCTGACCGCGTAGCTCAGTTGGTAGAGCATTGGGCTAGTATTCCAAAGGTCGTAGGTTCGATTCCCACCGTGGCCAGGCGTATTTTTTAAGCTTGCCCGGTGTGGATTAGTGGATTTACACTCAGAGTAACATCACAAACATCATACTCCAATAAGTTGACTAAAACAAAACTAAAACGATAGTCGGAACCACAATCGTGCACTCCGGAAATGATATCTCTATCAGATTGATGCACTTGGCCCGTATATATATTCGAGGTGCAACATGGCGAACCGTATAAAATATTCCCAAGATTAGATTGGAGTCGAGCATCGCCCGAAACGTTGGGTACTGCTTACAAAATTAAGAAAAAATGCCTAAGATATTATAGGAACAGAATTAACGGTGTAATCAACCATCTATACGTTCTTATTATATATTAACATTAGGTTTGCTGCAGACTTACTTTTCTGAAAATAATGATTTCCTCTTTGCTGAGAGCTGGGGTGCCATAGACTTGGATACACCGGATAACAAACATTTTAACCAAACGAATAGGTGTCTCAAAAAAACTCTTTAAAGAAAAAATCAAAGTTGTTGCCTTTAAACTGATCAAATTTGCTGCCTTTCTAAAGATGGATGAAGTGTGTAGGAAAGCAGGATTTAACTTGACAGCTGAATGCATTGCTTTATATCGAGATCTATTTCCTTGATTTGCTGAATTACCTAATAAAGAAAAAGAAAACCGGTTAAAACACTCAGTCACAATTGTACAGGAGCAGGCTGTTCGAAAGTGGGTTAGCTAAATCCAAAGTTAACGCAAGTGTCCAAGCAATCTTCCCAACAGCCTGTTTAGAAACATGAAGATAGTTTTCGAAAATTCATGTCTGGATCAATAACAGTTTTATTTTCCAAAATCATGAAATAAACACATGTGCAAATGAACTAAAACGGCGGGTTCAATTTTAACCCAGGGTTAGCGCTAATCCAGCTTTGTACAACCCGCCCCAGTACAATAACTCAGAACCCAGGAGTTGGTTTGTCCTTTCTATGCTCAAGTAACAACATCAATCGATTCAATTCTCTAACGATGAATAGTTAATTTATTCTTCGTATTCTTCAGGAAAATTAGGTTTCTAAATTAATTGATTAAACTTTCTACCATTTATTGTTGTAGACCTTCTGAGCACGGAACCAAGATTTTAATTCGAAAGGAGCTCGAAAGACCAGTTTACTCTTTCAGAAAGTATGTCACTTTGGCGCCATTTTCATGATTGAGACATGTTTCAACTGATGTAATATAAACGGAAACGAAGCCCTATAGCCAAAGTGACATGCTTACCGGAAGGGTACATTGAGGCAAAACGCATGCATGCAGTGGACAAGTCAGTGTGATGTAGCTATATGCTGCATGTTATTCATTTCCCTATACACATTCTCATGGGTTATGCAAAGAGTGATATATGAAGATATAAAAGATACCAAAACAATGAAGATATAAAACGGCATTTTTTAGCCAACGCCTTCAGAGAACTAACAGTTCAATTGTTTTTGTAGTTGGAAAATTTCTAGAGGAAAAATATATACAATTTTACACCTAACCAGAAGCAGTTGTGCAAAATTCTACTTTTGGCCGGCTGTTCCCTCTTGCAGGAATCGAACCTGCGGTCCTGCGATTCCGGTTCAGCCAGTGGCGTAACGCTCATTGCGTGGGTAGGGTTAGTTAAAAAACTAAAGGTCCCCAACAGTTAGCGGCCACGGCCTATCGTCCAGAAAATTAGAAAATGACAGTAAAAAATGCTAAACTAATAAAGCCTCCATCGACAATGGTTGCTGACTTTTTTACTCCATCTCAAATAAAACAAAAGTTATTCTTATTAGTTATTACATGTGTTGGAGACTTTGTTATAGACCAAGCCCGTAGCTGGCTCTCAATTTCTGGGGGGGCACTCACTCCAGAAAGAATGTAACCAAACGTTTGAGATGAAAAAATTTTTTTCCCGGAATTTATCCGGTCAGTGTACCATTTTAGGGGTCAAAAAATTTTTCCGGACATAACAATTTTTCCGGACATACTCCATTTTTCCGAAATCTAAGAAAATTTTTCAAAAATCACAAAATTTTCCACAAAATTTACAGAATTTTTTCCATTAATACAATTGCTTCCCAGGCCCTTTATCTCAATTTTTCATACCCGATTTCCGAGTGGGGGGGCACTGTCCCACCCAGTGGGGGGGCACTGCCCCCCCAGGCCCCCCCAGCTACGGGCCTGTTATAGACACGGAATTTTACGAGCACAGCCAATGCCAACACCCTATATAACTGAGATTGCATGTCATGAATCACATGGAGACACAAAACGACTTTTTGTCGTACTACATATTTTAATCTTATATATTAAGCAGACCTATGGACTGCGCACTCAAATTTTTATATTCTTGTTTGTGCATAGCATTAACCGGCATTTTTTAGAAAAATAGTGTCAAAGATATTTAACAGTCATCACTATCTAGTTTAAACATTGCACATCCAACTCGGCAATATGTGTTTGTTTGGTATTTAATTCAATAAAAGCTCGATAATACTGATTTATTTTGGTGTTAGCTGTATAAAACAAATAATGAATGTTTTCAATTCGTTTAATTGTCTAATTGATCTTTCGTCAATTCTCATTCTCGTTTGATCTAAAGGCGGGGCGCGATCGTATCAGCATTGTTTGGGTCGTGTTTCCACATTTCGTATTCGTATTTCAACATAGTGTTGACATGATTTTTTCATACTATCTTTGGCACATTGATACGAAAGTGAAAATTATTACCGAATTATACGCTATTGTTATAAAAACTAACTAATACTGACTAAGCTATATATTTTACTGATACGATGATGATACGAAGTGGAAATATTCACAAGAATGACTGAGAAAGCTATATCACACAAAGACTGAGAAAGCTATATTTTGCTTATAGCTAGTATTCGTTAATATATTTTGCTAACTGCGTGTCATGGAATTATTTAAAATAATTGCGTAATTCCTTATTATGAAGAAACACTTAGTCATTACTCATTAGCCTGCTCGCAGCCCGTAATTTCGTTCAAACGAAAACTTAGCTAATATTCTGTTTCAAATTTTTGTGTGGGGGCTGCAAGCAGGCTACTGAGTCACACGATTATACCGGAAGTGAAAGAATTACGCATGTATTGTGATAGCCTACCTATTTTAAAACGATTGAGTAAGCTATATTGTTCACTGACACAGATGATATACGAAATACGTGGAAATGCTAGTATACATAATTGTTGCAAAAATGTGTTAATTTAAAAAGACTGGGTTTGAAATATCTGGTTTTATGAGGAATACAATATGTATTATAATAAAATCTGTTTTGCTGAAATCATATAAACTGCAGCACTTTATAGTAGAGCAAAGGCCGCTGAAATAAGGGGGAAAAGATCTTACAACTAGACAAATTTTAAAGTCAGTATAAACTATAAAGAGAAACAAAACCTCTCGCACGAGGGGGATTTGTGTTATGTTTGATTTTGTAGCAAAATATGGAGCAGCTTCACATATCGATTTTGTCGATTTTCATCAGACGACGGACTTACCTTGTATCTCCATATCACACTGAATTCCCTGTTTCGCTATCTTGCTTCTTTCTAGAATTTGCTTGCTGTAAAATGTCTATGGATCTTTACTTGAGCCATTTTATATACCTACCATGCATTGCGAGGGGTTTCCCCCCATGATGAGCTTACATTGTTTTAGGGCATTCCCCGCGTCATTTTAGCTGAAACCGCATTTCCGTTTGTCAATTTTTTGTTGTTGACCCAATATTTAGGACTTTACGCAGCACAAACAGCTACATCTGCGAAAATGAAAGATCTGTTGATGATTATTGTCATCAGTAACAGGAATTAAATAACGCTCTAAAATTAATGTCTCGATCACAGAAACGAGGCGCTATAACAGCGTTCATGAGGTTGTATATTAATCACTTATATCACATTTGTGTCGGTTTTCTTTGATCCTCCGAGGTTTATAACTAAGCTTATATACCTTGAATAAATGATTAGATGAAACTTGTAGACAAAACGCGAAAATGTTTCATTAAAAATTTTTGAAAATGACAAAATATGTTAGAAAACCTCCACAAATGTGATATAAGTTAGTTATAAACCTCGAAAGTCGGTTTATAACTGATATATTGCACTCGGACGCTACGCGTCCTCGGGGGCAATATATCAGTTATAAACCTCCTACTCGGTTTATAACTCTAACATCTTACAATGTCACGATGTGCTTCTCTCACCTATGTTGTATTCAAATCAGCAAATCAATTAAACTAAACAAGATTGTCTGTTTGCTATAATTAGTAAAATTGCAAACTTGCAAAAATATGTCGGTGTCATCACAGGCGTAGTTAATTATTAAAATGCCAACAAAATAAAAAGCAACTGTAAAGCATTAACATAACCTACGAGGTTATCTATTTACGAAGTTCAAAGTTGTAATTTCAAATTTTATTGCACACGCACTTCGTGGGCGGGCAATTTTATAATCACGTCAGTTCAACTAATCCCTTTAGTCATGGACTTCAGTTTGTTCAAACCAGAACAACTTCATCCAACATTGGATTAAAATTTTGAGTAAGAACCCCGATCCAACATATTCTAACATCTGCTATTTGTTGGCCAATACGTTTTACTACGTATATAATTTTGTGGTCAATATGCCAAAATAAATAATACGTCAAGGACCAATTGAGATAAACGAATGCTCCGAAACTACGTGCAGCATTTCAATATGAAATGTTAATTTAAGAAACCTTACAAGCTATGCCTATGTATATATTATTAATATTATTATGAGTGGCAGGAAATTGACCTTTATGTCCGCTTCATATGTACTCAGGGTCAACGACGGGTAATGGGAATTTCCCTTATAGGGGGTTTTCCCTAAATATTAATATTGCCTAATCATTATAGGCCACGTTTACATTGTACCGGATTCGCTGGTGACGACATCAGTTTTAACAGTCAATGAAATAGCCTAAACATATTAATGGTAGTAACAAACAGAAACGTATGGAAGTTATCGAAAGAGCGAATCCGGTATAGTGTAAACGGGGTCTAATATTACAAGGTTGAGTTATGTTAAAATTCGAGAAGTTGCTGAGTAATTATGTTATTTATACAAGGATCTTGCTATTAAATTAAAGTAATCTAGAATTCTCTTGATTTCCTTGCGCACCTAGTAATCTGTGTGGTTTATTAGCCGGTCTAGTCATGCTGACATACATGCTTCGCAATGACGCCCAGTTCAGTAGCGCCATGATTCAGCGCATGCATTCTTGTTTAGTTGCGTTGAACTATATATAACTGCGCAGCTACTATAAATTAGGAGCATTGAACTTTGGACAGTCAATGGGCCTTACGCAGGTTTCCGTCCAATTTCCAGGAATTCCAGTCACAATTCTGGATCAATAGGATAAATTCCTCCCGACTTACAGCACTTGAAAAATGAAAGTGCTGACGTCAACATTATTTTCGAACTTCTTCAGAAACTATGTTAAAAAACAATTTAGTTAAAAATCGTTTGTTGGTCAATAAAAAATGAGTTATGAAAAATAGGTAGGTATGTGTACATTTATCTGCAGTAAATGACTTCTTACCTGAAATATATAAACAAGAATCTAAACATTTTGCAAGCGCTTAATATCCAAAAATCAAATGCTAAAATAAAGGCGAGTTGGAGCCAAAACGTTTAAATTTTTGTTTATATAAGATACAAAGTCCCGACGTACCCTTAACCTAGAATTTTTAACTACATTTTGTGTATAACCAGAGGTGTATAACACAGTTTCTGAAGGAGATCAAAAATAATGCTGACGTCAGCACTTTTATTTTTCAAGATGCTGTAACTATAAGGAGGAACTAATGCTATTGATTCAAAATTTTTGGTCAACACTAATGATATAAACAACATAAAACGTCCAGTATTGTAACATAAATTCCTGAAAATTGGATGGAAACCTGCATAAGGCCGGCCCATGCATTGCTGAAACCAAATTGCTTGCCGATCCCATTCTATTCATCGTACTTGTTTAATTAACTCATTAGTCTCGGTTAACATTAGTGTCACCCTTTCCCATTTTTTATTGTATTTATTTGTGCTATTTGGCGATTGTGGATTATTAAAATTGTAGTGCACTACTCGATCGTCCTTACCGTGCCACGCATGCAACTCTAACTTTAATTAACCAGCGCATGTCAGCATGCATGTGCAACTATTATGTCTTCGAGTCAATATGCGTCCTGGACCTTTCGTCAATTATGTCAAGGCCCACCTACAGGAATTATCCCGTGCTAATTTATTGCTTTGTGGCAGTTTGGGCCAATTTAATAATTTGCTTTTTTTTGTTTAACTTTCGCCTAAAGGAAATTTCCCTAGGGATTTCCCCTAAAGTCACGCTGACATGCATGATTGAATGCTTCGCAATGACGCCCACTTACTGTAGCATTATTCAGCGCATTCTTGTTTTCGTGGCTTTCTCGTGCATCCTGAAGCCTTATTTGTTCTAGTTGCGTTTGACTTAATTAATTTTAACTATATATTATTAAACTGCGCATGTTACTGTAAATTACGAGCGAGCATTGAACCTGGACAGTCAGTTGCTGAGACCAAGTAAGCTTACTAGCAGTTCAATTGTTAACTCTTTTTCCCATTTTTATTGCATTCATAGTATTTGTGCTATTTGGTGATTGTAGATTATTATATGCAGCTCTAACTTTTACTTTATACCAGCTGAGCACATGAATGGGCAATGTTTGCGAGTCAATCATGCGTCTCCCATTGGCTTGGTCAAGTCAAATATGTCAAGGCCCAGAAGCTGCAATCATTCCGTGCTGATTTATTAATTTTGTGGCAATTTTAACAATGATTTGCTTTTCTTGTTTAACTTTTGTTTTCTATATACTTTCAAAGAGAATTTTCTTTTCTTAAATTAAGGAATTTCCTCTTCAATCATGAATCAAAGCATGTAAATCAATTTTGGAAAACTTACAGGGAAAGATATTTAAATCCCTTAATGTTACACGCGATGGTTTTATACTGCATATATGTATATGCTTTCTTAGCAAAGAGATTTTGCAACATATATTGATAAAATAATCTTATGCAGGTTATCTGGCAATTGGGACATATTTAGTCCTGTATATTAAATCAAACCCTGCCAGTCTCAGTCTTGTATCAGTCATTGTAATGTTTTTGGGTAGTGACGTAACTAGCGATATATGGTTGGGGGAGGTTAAAAATACTTTAAAAATACTTTGTCGACCTCAATTTTTCCTTCTTTGGTGGGGGGCGGGGGGTTGTTTGTGTACATGGTATGTCATATATTAATTGGAAATTTATTTTTATCTATTTGATCCAAAAATTACTTAAATACAAATCTAAAGATTTGCAAAAGTTGTTCGTCTTACGCGGCTTTCGTTGTTTCGCCCCTCTTGAGTAGGGCTTTTCAAATATCTAGATATGGTTGGCATCTCACCAGCTCGATTGAACAATGCTAGTTGAAGGGTTTGAAGATGAAAATTATCGAGTGTAAATTTTGTATACATGCATGTACATTTATTAGATTCCTGTAGGTCAGTTGGTTGCACCGCCGGAATCGCATGCATGACCACAGCGGTTCTGTCCCTGCCAGAATTGCAGCTGCTCCTGGTTAGGTCTAATAAATGTATTTAATATTTAAACTCGATGATTTCCATCTACAAAACCCTTCAACTCTTCTTCAGATATTCAGTCGGATTGGGCAACTGCATGATACAATTTATTGAAACTGAAAGGACCTTGTAAATAATACTATTAATACCGCGACAAACGTAGTATAGGAAGTAGCGGTTCTAGACCACTTTTTCAGCCCGCGATCTCATCCCACTTCCGGTCAGCGGTTTCCATATTTTCCCCCAAAAACGCGGGCTCAAGTTTCTAGACCATTTATTTATTGTGGTTTTTTAACGTGTATTTATTATTTAATTTTTAACCATTATTTTTAAATCTTATTTAATAGTTTATTTATTATTTAGTTTTTAATTCCATGGTGACCGTAAGCGTAACTTGTAACTCCGTCTCCGAGTAAATACCTTTTATCATCGAAACAGCTAAGAGTAACTTTCTTCAATTCGTAAGTTCCGATTTTATGCTTGACGCTTCTGATTGTGTTCATCTTATGTCTCATCCGACCTTTCATATTTATTACGTTCTTAAAGTTTTCATGAGTGAGCTTGTTTCTGATCACATACTTTTTCACTCCTTTCGCGGTCATTCCACCTCCACCACTCTCCTTCACATATGAGTACATCTTTGACCTTAACCCAACAAACTCGATTACGGGTACACCTTCGGCCTCGTCCTTGAACTTACCGATAACCTTCTTATTATGAGCTGAGTAGTACGGAGAATCTTTTGGGTAATCTGAGTTATCCCAGCAGTCTTTCTCCTTACCGATCCTCCTGAAGTCCTCGTAGACGTCATCCGTCTTTATTTCATACATCAAGCTGTCAGTATCTGTGAACAGTAGCTTTGACCTGTCACCGTACTCCTTCTTAATTGTGTTGTAGTGGAAATCATACATTAGAGTCTTTGATAAGTCTAAGATGCTCATTCCAACGTAGCACGGTTTATTAAGAGTTAGAACTTCCTTCATCCGTTTTACAACTATTAAGTTCTCATTCATAATTCTATGTGACTGGAAGCACGGCGATGCCGTAAGTTTTAGGAGGTCGTTTTCCGATGACACTAATTTTACATCAACTCTTTTCCTAAGATTTTCCATTGTCTTTCCGTAGATTGAGTTATTCATTAACTTGAAGAAGTTCTTTTCAAACACATTACGTGCTACTGACCGTTTCTTTGTATTGAAGTCAATATAGTTCTTAAGCCAAGGGGACTGTTTGAACGAGACCGCTCTATGAACCTTTGTGAGTTTCATTCCAAGGTCTGTGTAGAGTTTTAGATTACGTGCATGTAAGACGTAGTTCTTCCTTGGTCCAAGAGAGTTCACCAGTTTTCTTACTCCTCCAATTGTCAGCTGGAATTTATCAGCAATACTTTTTGCGTAATCTGACAACATTGAAGCACTAATCTCTTTACTCTCTGGAGCTAGCGGATAACCGTTATGGAGATTGTGAAGTTCTTGTGGATATTCCATGTCAACCTCTAGAACCATACCCCTTCCGTTGTCTCCAAGGTAGTCATCAAGGTTCATACCATCAAATTCCTCAACCCACTCAAACTCTCCATTAGGCAGTGGTTGTGACATTGCCCAGCCATATAAATTGTTGGCGTCGAGGTACATAAGGTACTTGTTTTCAAGCTCTTCATTATACGTTTCCATATGCTTATTATTAGCTGTAGCTTGTCTGTGAGCAATGTGACTTATCCCACCTCTCATTCCCTTCTCAAAGAACTGGAACATATCCATATCACTTACAAGTTCTATTTCTTCACCTGACTGTTTTAGGAATGCATTCCAACTTAGACTGGGTGCTGATATGTAATGTGCAGGGTCAAGTTTATAAATTTCCAAGCAGGTTCTCCTGAAGTTTTCAAAAACATCCGCCAGTAGAAGAACGTCGGTTTCTAGGTAGAGATCGTGGTAGTTTCTCATAGTTTTCATTCCAAAGTGATCCCATACTTTCTGAGCTCTTTGGTAATCTTCTTCCTTCACCTCTGACTCGTATAGTGTTGAGTAGAATTTATCTTTACTTGGAAGACCCTCAACATTAAGTTTACTAATGTCATCTAGGAATTCATATGGAAAGACTCCTTTCTGTGTAACTAAGTTGAAGTCCTCACCCTTCCACCTCTTACCTACTATCTTGAAGTCCTCAGGTGAAAGGTTACTCACGAGTGCTTCCAGTGAAGAAGCCATAAACTGTATAGAGTCTATGAAGACAAGGTTTTTACCTAGTGAGAATGAAATGTATTTTTCCATGTTATTTGGAACTACGTTAATGTTCATCTTAAATTTACCAATCTCTTGCATAATTAGATGGCTATCGTAACCTCTTAGATTGTGGAAGACCACAGGAACTTTCCATGTAATTCTATATTTTAGGTTGCACATATTATGAGCAGCTCCACGAAACATTCCTGTTACGTGATCGTGGTCTCTCACTCTATCATCTCCAAGATCATTACCACATATTGAGCAGTTTCTAGTCATCCAGAACTCAGCTTCCTGTTCAGGTGTAATTACCATCTTTTTCTTGAATATCTTATTAACCATTTCTCTACACTTAATAGACTCCTTCAGTACAGTCTTTAGGAAGACCTGTGTGGCGTCTTCACCAACGTAGCTTATATATTCACCAGAGTACTTATCATCGTAATGGCAGACTGTTTTTAACCCAAAACTACAAGCTTTGTGTGTCTGGTAAAGGTCTGTACTACTTTTGTCCTCAGAGTTTTCAGAATCAACTTTTTTCTCTTCTGGAACCAGTATAGACTCAAAGTCAGCGTATATCACGAATGGTGCAGGTATTGAGTTTCTGTGGTTTTTGAACTTTATTTTTGTACCCTCCTTGGGAAGCTTTGTGGCCTGAGTTCCATTTACCTCGATACATGTCTCCCTATGTTTTTCTAGTAGCTCTTCACTCTTACAACTATGAAGACAGTGTAGGCAAAAGTGCTTCTTATGTTCGTATCCACTTACACTATACAGCATTCTATTAATGTCTTTTATTAGGACATAGTGGTTGTTTCCATTACCATCACCTAGAAGCAGCAGCTCCATATGCTCGTCATATTTTGTCTTGGAGTTTCTTATGGGATAAAACTGCTTTTTACCCTTATAGCCAAACACTGATATGCTCATACTGTTTTTCCTCTCGATTTTATCAATATCGCTTATCTTCACAGGGAAGTCTATTCCCTCATAATCTAGGTTTTCTGCGAACTCCACATCCTGTCGTGTAATGGTGGTTGCTCTTCTAGCTTTGGGTCTTACATGTCTCACATGACTCCACATAAAACATTTGTTGTCATTGTTTTTCATGTTGATGATACCACATTTTGGATTAATGATGTCTGCAGGTAATTTCATATATGAACTACTCTTTAGAGGTTTGTACATTGCAATGTTGAGATAATGGCTTTCAATATTCAGAATAATCCAATTTGAACCTAAGTTCTGGAAGGTTTCAATTCTAGCTAGGATTGTCAGTTGATTTTGAGCAGCTGTACTTTCAATATCCTCGAAGTTAGTCGCGGTTCCAGTTTTAGACTTAAAGTATATTGAATCCTTCTTTGTCTTATCATTACCGATCTCCTTTGACATTCTCACCTTAATTGTTTCGGTATATTTCAACCCTCCCATTCTCTTCAGCTCGTTAACTAGAATTCCTCTCACTACCTGCCTACTTGCTGTCATCTGGTCTAGGGGATCCATAAAATGTGGAGTAATTGAATAAGTCACAGCTGCTCCATTTGCGGCTGTTTCAATTTTCCTATGAGATGGCTTTTCGAGATATGTTCCAAATGGATCTATTTCGTGTTCCTTCGGTGTAACCACTACAGGCTGTTCATTAACTTCCTTCGACACTTTTACAGGCTTTCGTAACTTTGGAGGAGCCACTGGTTTCCTGGTTCTAGGTTTAGGAACTGGTCTTTCCCTAGGAAATATAGTTCTAGGTTTCGGAATTGGCCTTTCCCTAGGAAGTACGGTTCTAGGTTTAGGAATTGGTCTTTCCCTAGGTTTAGGTGTAGGTTTCCAGGGAGCTACACCCTTTGGTACTTCAGGAGCTTTCCTTGTAGGTTTCTTGTTAAGATCCACGTGAATTGTAAACTTACCTAGACCTGTTGGAGTTATAACACTATTTGCAGGAACTGAAAGTTTAATCCTATTTTGACTTATGAATCTTTCAGCAACAGTTTGTCTTTTAACCTTAGGCTTTAGTGTTTCAGCTACCTTAGACTTTGGTGGCCTACCTTTCCTTTTGGGAACCTTAACTTCAGCGTCAGACTTGGGCTTTGGTGGTCTTCCACGCTTTTTTGGAATCACAACTTCAGCATCAACCTTAGGCTTTACTGGTCTACCTCTGGGAACCTTAACTTCAGTATTAGACTTAGGCTTTGGTGGCCTTCCTCTAGGACGCTTGGGGTTCCTCTCATTTTCAAGCCTCTTAATTTCAGCATTCACCTGTGGATCATCAGTTCGCCATCTACCTCCCATTGTTGGTGGTAAACCTTCAACTCCCCTACTTAGTAGACTTTGGTATGCCTCCTCGACAAGTAAGGCCTTAGCCTTTTGTCTCTCAGAATACTTCCATGTCGGCATAATTCCTCTTCTACCTTTATAGTTAAGTGGAAGTCGTCGTGGCTTCTTAGGATCCGTAGAACGGTCAGCTTCATCTATGAATTGTCTTTGTCCTTCAAAGGGATCTTTGCCCTTATCCTTAGGTGCAACTCGATAAAACTTATCCGCAAATATTTCCTCAACTTTATCATCAATGTCACTACTATCGCTATCATCAATGATCTCACTGAGGGCCATAAGTTGTTCTACAGTTAAATCGTTCATGTCAAAGTTTGTCGCCATTTTTTCACTCTTTCTCTATATACTATATGTAAAAAAAATAGGCCTATTTAAAGGCCTATTTAATTTAATAATTAATTTAACATTTAATTTTATTTAATATTTAATTTTATGGTTTTATTTAATTTAACATTTAGTTTAATTTAATATTTTTATTTAATTTTATATTTTTATTTAATAATTTTATATTTTTGTTTAATTTAATAATTTTATTTTACACTTTTATTTAATTTCCAGTTATTGTAATATTTACAATTTATAGGTTTCCATCCCAACTCGGGGAAGACTTTACTATATAACCTATTCTCAAGGATGTCCACAATTCTTTTGGTCTTAATGTCCTCAGGAGGGTTCCTCAGTGTGATGTTGTTCATACTGGCTATCCTCAGTAGATAGAACTTATATCTAACTATGTTGCGCCCCCTTTGTAGTCTAAGTCTTTGTATACATCTTACGATGCTTCTAAACTGCTCCCTTATGGTATCCCTATCCCCTGAAGCAACATGCTCGAATAAGTGTCTCTCAAACCAACGGACTCTATTATGACAAGACTTCTTTTTCAGGTAGTCGTCCTTGTTGTGGTTGTAACTAACATAGTATGTAAAGCCATTCCTATCACTTGTACCGCATTGTGTGCATACATCCGCTCCATCTATTATTACAATAGACTTACTACCACATTCACTACATACTGGATCATATGTATGTTTCGTTTTTATTCTACTCTCCACGTACTTTCTCACGGTAGCCTCTAACTCTTCCAGTGTATTTGCCTTCCTACCTACCCGTGCCATTTCATCAGGTGTTACCATCTATAACCATTCCATTCCTCTATACTATATATGTAAAAAATTTTTACCATATTATTTACAGTATTATATTATTAGGTAAGCCACCCCTCCAACCACCCCACCTGTAATTAAACCGAATATTGCCATATATTCTGCCATCTCTGAGCTAGGTTTGTAGTGATTACTCAATTGCGGCCTTCTTGGCATAGCCTTACGTGTTAACTCATTGATTCTTCTAACAAGCTCCAGTGACTGATTTGTTGAATTAATATCCTTATTTGCTTCAGCTAGTTCTGACTTTAGTTGAGCAATTCTGTTTCTCCTATCAGTGACTTCTTCAAGGTACTTCTCTCTTTCAGCTGTTAGGTTCTCCATTGCAAGGTTATGTCTATGAGCTTCCTCAGCGTATCCATTCTTGTCAAACATTTTAAATAAGAATCCTGCTCCAGCAAATGCAAATGCATTAAAGAGTCCTCCTGCTACTGCTCCCGCCATTATATAGTCTTACCTAGGTTTTGAATGGGTCATCTGGTAGATACTTCTTTTCTTTCAAGTAAGAGACCAATAGGGATGAAAGACTAACTGAAACAGCTAACTTCGCCATTCCTTTTACATTTTCTGGGGTGCCTAATGGTTCTTTTAATAGTTTTTTCGATGCCATTGATATACGAACTGCTCCTGCTGTAAGTAACACTGCGTTGTACACTTCCGCGGTCATCTTTGATTCTTTACTCATCTTGTTATAATATATAGTATGTTTAATGTATCATTCAAGTGAATCTAACTTGGACGCATCAGCTTTCCTGGTTACTTCTACAGTTTTAGGAATGAACTCAGGTTCTAGTTCCTTAGTTTCCCTCTGATGTGTTTTATATGCTAGCATAAGAGATATCAATGCGATGGCCACTCCTATGTAGGTAATCATGCTGTTGTTACTAGGTGACTCCCTAGGTTCGGCCAGTTTCTTTTTCCTCTCCTTTGCTATTTTACTGATTGCGGCTAATCGTTTTCCTGCAGCTACTCTTTTTGGGTCTTTCTTCTTTTCACTTGTTACTACTTGAGTTTGCTCAGGTTTATCTTCCATTCTACTTGTAAGATACCTTAGGTTTAACTGGGTTTTATCTTGTGAGACATCTAGAGTCTACTTGTGAGATAACTCAAATTTACTTGTAAGATGTCTCAAATCTACTTGTAAGATAACTTAAATCTACTGGTGAGATAACTGGTGAGATAACTTAAGTCTACTGGTGAGATAACTTAAATCTACTGGTGAGATGACCTGACTAGCAGTAACTACGTTACTGGACGCTGCTAGCGCAGCTAGTACTTACCTGAACTGAACCTAGGTTTGTACAACCTTACAGCGCACTGTGTGTTGTTCACTGTGACCTTCTTTGCGACCTTCTTAAGTGAAAAGTATTCGTTGATTCTAATGCAAGTTTTTACAAGGTCATCTGACACCATCACCATGTAACCTATCTTCATAAGCTTGTGGAACCATAACACTTGCTTTTCACTTGCGACTCCAGTGCCTTTTGGAGACTTGAATTCGATGGCAAATCCTTTATACTTCCCCATAGGATTCTCTATAATAATATCTGGCTGACCACCTTTGTATCCCTTCTTCCAGGCATCACATCTCTTAGATGATGTGTCCTGATACTCACCTAGACCGGGTATTATCACAGCCTCTGGGTAGTTGTCCCTGATGTAACTCACGACTGTGTGGTGGAGGTCTGTTTCATTTAATAGGATCATTTGGTTGTATCTAAGTGACCTTCTATCCGGTAAACTGTATGTGCCAGTTTTTCGTATAGATGGGAGGACCTCCCTGAATACCCAGTCCTGGAAGTCCTCCGCTATTGGGAGTCTTGAGTTGAATATTAATTGGTATACTCCTGGTTCTTTTAGGAGGACCGTATGTGGGTGGCAATTTCTAAGGGTACCCAAAACGGGTACCCTTTGTTCACCCGAGATATTTCCCAATAATACCTTATTTAATCCCCATACATGATTCCTAATAGCCTTCCGTGGGTTTGAGTACCCCAGAGATTCCGCCACATCTTTTGCGTAGAATAATACCTTCCCCTCGCTTTCAACAGTTCTCACACTAACGTTAAGATCTCGGTTCCTGAAGAGTTTTTCCATCTTTCTCTATATTATATATGTAAAAACTTTTGGACCTATTTTATTAAGTATTTAATTTCGATTTATTGATAGGCATTCCCCCTTCACACCCAACCTATCACCAAGTGTGTCCTATGGTAAATAAAATACTACGACTCATGGAGTTCCTTGTATATCTTTACAACTGTTTTGATAGTGTCATCTTTGAAGGTATAGAAGCCGTACTGGAGTGGCCCAAAAACCTTTTCCTTAAACGCGTGTATATCCTTCTCCAATGCATTAATGGTATCCTGTATCTTCTTAAGACCCTTTTCATTAGCCTCAGCTCTCTCAATCTGTTCATTAATTATGTCTTCAAACTCTGTTCCTTCCCAAGCGTTATCCCATTCGTATCCTGACATTCTTCTGTATTTAATAAGATATGTTTAGCTTCCTCAGATATTTCCTCAGGTTCCTCCTTCTTGTTCAACTTATGCGCAACAACATGCTTGGCTGTTGTACAACCACCTGATATTAAACCTATGAATGGAATGTTGGGGGATATCATTCTTGTTAGATAACATACGTCATCCTTTAAAAGTTTATCGCTAAGTAGTTCCTCTGACAACTTCTCTGAAGATGCTACTGCACCGAAACTCCCTAGTATAGAAGCAAACTTTGAAATTATAAGTGTTGATAAGAAGTCACTTGCACATGACATCCTTTGACTTTCATACTCGTGGTATAGTCTATCCACAACATCCTTGTTGGACTTTCTTATAAAACTTGCGGACTTCTCTATTACACCATCCCTCGATAGCTCTATAAGCTTGTCTCTTTTACTTTCAGTTTGCGACTTATCTGCGGTAGACTTAGTTTTTCTTGCTTTCTTTTGCGGCACCTTTGCGGCCTCTTCTACTTCCCTCACAGCTGCAGATATTTCTTCACCAGATTCAGATCCCATCTTTTATATCCTACGTGATGTTTTGTTTGATAGTGTATGTGTAAGGGTGAATAAGTAGTATATCTAGTGCGGTGAACTTCCTATCTTTTAGTATTTTCGTAATCTCCGCAATTGTCTCCTGAGGGACACCACTTAGGTAATCATCTGTTATGACCTTCATATCCCTACGACTAGGGTTGTAAAATGTAACTAACCTGGAAATGTTCTCCCTGAATGGCTTTGCTACTGATGACAGTTGTTGGGTAATTACAATGACAGATATATTGTAATGTCTTGCGGAGAATGCTAGGCGCACCAGTTCTGAGACTCTTTTCTTAACATCTTGACTTGCTGCACAATCGTCCACGATGATGAGAGTCTGGGTTCCACGAAATATGGTGGACACTGCCTTCAGAACTAGATTGATCATTTCTTGTGAACATGGAATTTGTATGACTCCATGATCACTAATATGAGCCCAATTAATGTAAATCATATTCCATTCTATTGTTGGACATATAATCACAATGTAATCGAAAACTTTATTGTATTCTATTTCTAGCATGTTAAGTAAGAACTGAGTTTTACCACTTCCTGTCATTCCTACTATGAGCATGTTGAATGGTGGTTCAAGTTGCATCTCTATGCTTTACCGTTGGTGCAAGCTAATATTGAATACTTGATAGATCTCTATTCGCAAAGTTAAGGAGGGCATCCGATACAACAAAAATGTTGCACTGAACGTCAGCTGTTGTGGCTTGCTTCTTGATTTCCATAAGTACTCCAGACTGCGTGTTGACAATCTTCCTTCCTCCTCCAGTGGTATCATCCTGAGTCGTTCTAAGATCGATTACTAGAGCAAAACCACTACTAAAGAACCTGCTGATAGACATAAATTCATCTGCCATTGATTTCTCACACATAGGACAAAAGAAACTTTTAGCTTCCTCAAAGAATCTATTTTTAGGAAGCCCCTGTGAAAAAACTGCATTGGGCACACCTTCAATGGTTAGGTTCACTTTATCAATGTTTGGGTAAATATATTCTTCAGAATTGGTTCTCGCTTTACTGGTAAATAGAAGGACAATCGCTGACATGCTTTTTCTGGGGATATTTATGTTTTCATTGACAATGGTAAGATCCTTGTCCCAATTACTTGTGCGCATTAGTGTGACGTGTTTGTAGGACAGTGAGCGGCCTGTTGAATACATCCTTGATACTTCACTTGCAAGGGCGTCATTCTCAATGGTCTCGTACTCTAACTCAAGATTGTCCAGTTTATAATTACCCTTAGCTTCACCTCCTTGAGCCGTCATAATCTCATCTGAGGCCGGGTAGTGTGAGGATGTACATAGGATTGTTGTTCATGTAGAATGGAGTGTAGAGTCCATGGTCTGCAATAATCTTATCAATTGGTTTTCTAAGTTTAGAGCCGTACACACTATGGAGAAGTCCATCTGCTACTTTATTAGCATCACCAACCTTTACACCTGAGTCATCACCTGATATTAGCTTTCTCAGGTTTTCACTTCCGAGGCCCTGTTCTGTCATCTTATTTCTGTCACCCTGTGTTAGCCATAGATCTTTATAAATTTCATACAAACTCTCTCCTGAACAGTCATAGGCTGTTTCACCTGCTACTTTAATCTGAAGACGTTTAGCTATCAACTTAGACAGGTTATTATTAAAGTGGCTTTTTGTATTGGAATTTTTGAAGTCAAATAATAGTGCAAGTGAACCTGGAACTAAACAAGAGTCAGGTTTTAGCTTAGGGATGTTAATGTACAGCTCTTCACCTGGGCTGATAGTTGTTGGATTAAATGTTACAACACTTCTAGTTCTTGGTCCTTTTACAGATGTCATGCGGCTCCTCCTGAAGCCAGGCTGGAGTTCTCTTTCTGTGGTATTCATACTTTATACAATATGT
The DNA here is from genome assembly GCA_902702795.2 of Paramuricea clavata. NCBI lineage: Eukaryota > Metazoa > Cnidaria > Anthozoa > Malacalcyonacea > Plexauridae > Paramuricea > Paramuricea clavata. The sequence goes on along the minus strand of CACRXK020004687.1, from coordinate 4,316 downwards.
AATGTTTAGTTATATTCATACAGTAGAACTGCTGCTGCACATACAATGATTATCCATATATTATCCGCTGCTAACTCTACTCCATCGGCTATCTTCTGAAATACAGGTGGTAGTTCTATTTGATTGTTTACCAACTCACTGATTCGCTTATCAAGTTTTCCTGTTGTGTCACCTACTTTCCACAATATGTTTCTAGTTGATGCTACCAGTCCTATGATTACAGCTGATGAGGAAATTAGAACAGCTGATAAGATGCCTGCATTCTCCCTTGCCCATAACCTGAGCCTTTGTAGTCTCCTACAATCATCCCGTTTAATGAGATCCCTCTTTTTCACCTTATCTCTTAAGTTGAGAAGTTTATTTAAGTTAGACTCTCTTTGGTAATCATTTGATAGCATTCTGACGTACCTCAGTTCTTCCGACTTTTCTTTGAAACTGTCTTCATCCAAATCGGATAGTATTAATTCATTTAAAAGTCTGTCTCCCCTATCCATTAAATCATCGTATGACAGATTAGATAGGTCAGAGAATTTCTCAGCTAATTGCTCTCTCGTAAGGTCTTCACTTAACATTTTTCTCCTCCTCAGCTCCCGTACGTAATTAATTTCCTCGTTAATATCCTGGGTCTCCTCAGTAGTCTCGCTTTCCCTAAGATTCTCATCAAGGTGCGGTAATTCGCTATCTAAAGTTTCTATATCCATTTCTTCATAGTTCGGATACTTTTCCTTCAACTCCTCCATTTTCTGGTCATCGTATTCCTCCTGGTGTTCCTCCATAGCTAATTTACTTTGTGTAATAGTTGTATACCATTAAGGCTGCAGCTACAACTAGTACCCATAAGTGTGACGCTAACCAGGCAATTCCTTTGGCTCCCCATGACAGCGCAGTTGCAATTGCATTCAGGATTGGAACTAGAATTGGCCCTGCTTTCTTTGCTAAATTTGCTAGTGCTTTTGCTACTTTACCAGTGGCTTTTGCTGTCTTCACAATGGCTCCCCTAGCATGGATTAATAAGGCTGTAATTAAACTAGCTGTTGACACTGCTATCCCTACAAGTCCCACCTTTTCCTTTCCTACCCAGTCTATAAATTTACGTAATCTAGAAATATCTTCCAACTGTGCCTCTCTTGCTTCCTCTACAGTTCTCTGTTCTAGTGTCCTATCCCTGGCTTCCTTCAAACTGTCAATTCTTTCTAGGAGGGAATTATACTCAGTTGTACCTTCCGCAGATGTGGCGCGTTCCACGGTTTCACCAATAGCTTCATTAAAGTAGTCAGCCTGGATTTGTAACGCTCCATTGGGACCTGTTCTGCCTTCTATGCTTGATCCATCAGGTGGGTTAAGAACACCTCTCAGTTCATTGTTTTCTTGCATTGTTAGCCCTGGAAGATCTCCTAGTTTTGCACTTATGTCTATTAACTCAATGTTCTCACGGTCAGCGTATTCCTCACTACTTTCATCAAATTGCGGCTCTTCTTTAGTATCCTCATAAATTGATTCATCACTTCTAATTATATCGTCAGGATTCGTAGGTACCTCTTTTATTTTCTTTAGAAGGTCCTTGTATTCTCTTAATGCAGTGGAGGTCTTTGAGTACACGAGTTTACTGGTCTTACCACGTTTCATTATTTGTGTTCCACTTTTGTCAATACCTTGTTCACTTCTAAATACCAACACCTCTGTGCCATCATTGAGTGTTCTTACAGATGATCGTTTTATGAGTTCCCTAACGTATTTATTCCTAGGGTCTAGTATTAGTCCCTCCTTACCTTTAATAACTCTTGCGACAGCTTGAACACGCTCTACTTGGTTTTCGAAATCTCTCTTTTTATTTGCTGTAAGTCGGTCTTCTGAGAACTTTTTCAGTTTCTCTAGGCGGGCTTCTATTTCATCCCAGTCAGCGTCAAATGATTCGTTGAATGCATCTAGCACATCAGGAAGTACATTGTTTGGGTCTTCCACGAAGTTGACTTCTGGGACAGTTGTGCTTCCTGATGGACCTGAAATGTTCACTGTACCATCATTTCCTTCAGTGAAAGTTGTTTCTTCTATTTCACGTCTCTCCATGAGATTCTTTACATAGTCCAGTTCACTTTTAAGATCAGTTAATACTATAGGGTCATCACCATACATAGCCTCTCCCTTCACCCTTGTATCTAACCTACTAAAAGCTGTCGTTAGGTCATCATAATTAAGATCGTCATATTGAGGATAAGTTTTTTCTGCCTCCTCCAACTCAATGTCATCATAGTCCTCTACACCCTCCATAATACTTTAACTTATGTTAGGGACTTGATGTCTCCAGCTGGTATCCAACTGTTAAATTTGTCATCATAACCTAACCACTTAACTAGGCCATCTTTTTACCCTTCACTGTTCTTCTTCTTAGTACTTTCTCTATTTTGAAATCAGGTTCTCTTCCTTCAGCGCTATACAGTTCTTGTTCATAGAATCTACCAATTATTGGTTCATCAGCACTGTCTTTTATTGTGTACGTGTTTGGATGACCGTGATACACTTCCGTCACAGTGAACAACTCCTCTGTGAAATTTGCTTCATACCCTTTTGTGAACACTGATTTGTACTTTGAAATTCTAACACTTTCTCCGACAGCAAACTTTGGTTCCGACGGCTTGCCTAAATTGTGACTAAAAAGTGTCTTCCATACTTCAGTCCAGTTGGAATCATTTACACTGTCCGGTGTTGTTTTAATTGATCTGTTCACTGAACTGTTGTAATTATCAGTTAAGTCTTGAAGGACGTCTAACCATTTATATGTACTGGCACTGTAAAAGTACTTCCACATTAGCGCTTTCAGTGTTCTGTTAAATCTTTCCACAACTGCGGCCTTTTTGTCTGAGTAAGTAGAGAAAAATTCAATGTTATGTTTATTGAGCAATGACTTTACTTCTTTGTTGTAGAACTCTGTGCCTTGATCAAACTGGGCGAATTTTGGGTATTTACCAAAACGATTATTAAATTGCTCTAAAATGTTACTGACTGCGTCCTTCATTGATGTCGCGTTTTTCCTATACACTGGTACTGTGAATGCGTACCTACTTAGTATTTCGATTGATGTGAGAATCCATCGGTATCCCTTGTTCTTATCGTCATATTTTGTCATGTCAACTAAATCCATTTGTAACTGTTCACCTAAAGTTTGAACGTACGTCTGTCTGAACTTATGTTTCCTAAACACTTGTCTGTACCTAGTGTATGTGTCTTGCTCATTTATCCATTTCTTAACCTGGTTTCTGGTTACTTTAAGTCCGTCTGATATTGCTCTAAGATATAGTTTCTCTGGTGTCTGGAATCCAGTCTTAGGATTGTAGTAAATATCTCGTAGTCCTTGTTCTTTCATAATATCATCGTCCATCTTATATTAACCAATGTAAGCTAACTACCGACTACGTTAGTAGACGCCAATAACTACACAAGTAGTTATTGCTCAAGGTACATCTCAAGTAGCACTTCACCTATATCAATAGGTTTCCCGTCTTGATCAGTCGTGTAGAATACAAGTTCTGAGAAAGAACCCTTAATAACTGAAATCCTGCTTTCAACATCAATGTAACTAACAACTGAGCCTAATAATGGTCTGTCAGTTGGAACTGTAACACTTGTTATTACATCGCTGGGTCTTCCCCAAGGGTTAACGTTGTAACTGCTACTAACTAGATTGCAGTGTATATTTACACATCGTAGACCATTATTAAAGTCAACTTTGCTATCACTTGTCAAACTCCTCCCTTTTAGTAGGATCATAGGATTATTAAATCTACTAAAGCCAAGCATTGTTAAAAACCTGGTTTCTATTGTAATGTCCTGCTTTACAGCTTCTATCTGACATCCTGCTGTTTCTGGAAAATATGTTAGTTTAACACCGTGTCTCTCAAGTAATTTTCTCATACTATCAAATGTATAGTAGCCCTTGCTGACAATCACGTCAGTTTCACCACCAGCTGTTTTAACCTTGAGAATAGTTGTTGGTTCTCTTATATTGAAATACTCCCAGAATACTGATACTCTCTTCATAAAGACGGAATTATAATTACTTGTTAAAACTGAATTCTGTAGTGATATAATAGTGTGCGAGCTCTGGAGTAAAATTGTGAACTTCATCTTAATAACATACGTTAGGTTATTAAGAATGAGACTAGGTGGAGGAGACGTTGGGAAGTCACCGTATAGGTCTTACCAAGACTACGAAAAAAAGTATGGAAAGGAAGATGGTGAAGGTTATGTTGATCCAGTTGCTGGTAAAAAAGCTGAGAATGCTGAAAGGGCTAGATTTGTTAGAAGGTATCCTAAGGCTG
>CACRXK020004686.1:7051-30707 GCA_902702795.2 Paramuricea clavata | reverse complement strand
AGGAAAATCATTTCAATGGTTCCAGTCCTATCTCTCTGATAGAGTACAAATGTGTAAAGTTAACCAAACATTATCTAACAAAAGAATCGTTAAATGTGATGTGCCACAGGGCTCAAATCCTGGCCCATTATTGTTTTTATTATATATAAACGATCTTCCAAATTTCTTGTCTTCATCGGCTGCTAGCATGTTTGCCGATGATACAAATATTTCTACACATGGCTCATCAGCGGCAGAAATTCAGGAACAACTAAACCATGACTTAGACAACATACACCAATGGTTGCTGGCTAATAAGCTTACTCTGAATAAAGAAAAGACCGAATATATGGTAATTGGGTCTAGACAAAGATTATCTAAAGTATTAAATGAGCCGGAAATCCACGTAGGCGAAACAACAATTAAACGAGTAAGCTATTCTAAAACTCTAGGCGTTGTTATATATGAGAATCTTACTTGGGAAAGGCAAATCGAAAACATACAGACTAAAATTTCAAAAGGTATCGGCATGTTACGGCGAATGAAAAAAATAATTCCTAAAACAACATTGAAAAAAGTATATAATGCCATTATATTACCACATTTCGACTACTGCAGCCTTGTTTGGGATAATTGTAGTGCTTATTTAATTGACAAACTTCAAAAACTGCAAAACAGAGCGGCACGTGTAATCACTGGCAGAACATACGAAACAAGATCACGCGATGTTTTAAAAGAACTACATTGGCAACCCTTGAAAGAACGCCTTAAGCACAAAAAACTATTTTTTATGCATAAGGTAAGGAATAATGAACTGCCAATTAGTATGATGAATATGTTTGATATTAAAACAAACTCGCGGTATAACCTCGGTAGCAACAATCGAGATTTCACCCTCGACAAACCAAGTACAAATTTTTTGAAGAAAAGCATAAGCTATACAGCCTCTTCGGCCTGGAATAATTTGCCTCTTGAGGCTAAAGGTTCAGGAATTACTAGTCAGAAATTCAAGTCCATTCTTGATCATTATTCCTCGCGTTAAAGTGTATGCACTTAACCTAAATTTAAGTAGTGCATTCGTTTGTAAGGGGGAGGGGGGGGGGGAGGCGGTAGGGTTAATCGTCTTATATTGTTATATATGCATGCCTGTAGTTCTACTTATCTGTATTGTACTGTATATTTATATTATGTAATATTTTTAACCAAACGGCCTCTTGAAAAACAGGTGCGCAAGTGCCCTGAAGAGCTACCGTTTCTAAATAAGATTAAATTAAAATTACAATTACAATTACAATAGTTATGTTTCTGTGGTGGCGAACAAACGTTTTGTGAAAATATTCACCCCCCTGTCGCGAAAATTGCGCGTTTTTATTTTGAACTTAAACCCTCCCGTATACCATACGGGAGGGGTTTTCGTCCCAAATGGGACAAATGTTGTCAATTTTTCGATTGGGACTATTCTACAATGAAGTACTCTTGGATACTGTAATCTAAATACATATGAAAACGGAGAAGTGGCATTTATCGTACAGAGAAGCGGCGAGCCATTAAAATGGCGACAATTTGACGAAATATCGAAGGACACAATATCGAAGATGAAATGCACTGCAGAGTTCCAAAACTTCATGAAACTTGGGTAAAATACTCTTTAGCCATTTGTGATTATGTAAAAGTACAACGACTGGATGATATTTGCGAGACTCGGCGATAAAAAGCAAACAAGACGACAAAATATGGCTGAAATCGTGTTTTCGTGGGGGGTAAGTGAAATAAAATGTATTATATTAAAAGAAAACAATGACAATCCTTATGAAATCCACAATAATTATATTGAACTAAGCATAGTTTTTCATCCCATGATAATTTTTTTTAGGAAATAAGAAAATTTAATTTCTGCCAGGCATATTAGTTATTTTGTGCACAATCAGCATTTTACCTGGGGTGGTGCATAGTCATTTTCTGGTAAAATACTATACTTAGACAAATTTTTCCTTCCAATGACCACCCTTAAAAGCAACCCTTCTAAACACCATAGGCACTTCAGAAAGGCTATCGCTTTTCCCTTTTGCAAGTTAGAGCTATGTCGACACTGCCGTTTCAGGGCGGGGTCATTTTCAGGACTTTCGCCCCGGATTCAGGTTTTCGCACATATGCCATGTTGACCGCCATGGTCATTTTACCCTAAAACAGTTGAGATTACCTGTCCTAAATGAATCGCATACAAACTCATATACCGGTCCTAGACTATAATAGTAACCGAACACAACATTGCCTCTTCAAAAATGTTCTGTCGAAAACAACCATATGATCATACATGTATATCATTGAAAAGACCAGGCCAAAAAAGCAAACAAAGCCATAGTCCACACACAAACAGGGAATGCTGAGCAATTCGTTTGCATGTAATTGAGGACTTGTCTTGACATAAAATAAATTCACCATGAACATTCCTACGGGGTCTCGGGGCAAGCTTTCCCAGAAAACTTTGAAAATTACATCCCTGAAAGTGCACCTCCAGCCATTTCTCACAGTCGTTTTGAATATTGAATATTAAAGATAAATTAAATCAAATATCCAATGATGGAATGTTCTTCATATCGAATGTCTTCTAGACCCAAATACATATTTAACGTTTTGTTAGGGCTTGATTGCTTTGGTTAAATTTGCTCGTAGCTCGCATCAGATTATAGGTCCACTCGCAGCTCGCAACTGACCAATACAGATTACTCGCAGCTATACGCATAGGGAATTTGATATAAGTTTTCCAACCTGGAAAGTAAACAATTCAGCATGTTGGGCAATGAGACTTTAGCTGTTGTTTTTTGCTTTGTTTCTGCTTTTATCCTGCTAAGAATGGACAATCAGTAGACGTCCAATAAAGATTTTTCAATTTTATGTGAATTAAGCTAACTAAAGTCAAGTGTATAACTAAAATTTTAGGTGATGCATTATCTGTCTGAAGGCCGATTTACACTACACAAATTTTCCCCGAAGCCTGGTTTCCATATGGTCGTAACGGTCGTAAAGATTGAGTCACGATCTTTTTCAACCGTTTAAATACAACTGAAATTAAGCAGAGTGATAATATATAGAGAATATCTATGATTCAAATGTGGTTTACGGGTAAAAACTATTATAATCTGGCCGATGAGAAAGATAATTGTAGTAGTAGTAAAGACTTTATTTTGACAGAGTAGCCCATTCAGCCGAAGCTGGTATCCAGAGGGGCCCTGTACAACAAAACATACATTTACAGCAATCAATAAACACAATAACAATCAAAAGTCATCCAGTCTAATAAGGTTCTTGAAAGATAACAACGCAGTATAGATGCTTTAATTCTTGGTGGTAAAGAATTAAGTGTTCCAGCTAGAGTATCTAAAAGTATGTTTCCCAAGGCTTAACTTAGGTTTGGGGAGATGAGTATCATTTCTCCTTCTGATATTATGTAGATGAATGCTACTATTTCTAATAGAATATTCACTAAGATATTTTGGCACAAGATCATGCAGACACTTTTATTCCTTCCTCGGATTGTTTACCTTAACTGTTACTTTAACTGTTCCAAACTGTTGCATGCAACGTGCTTACAACTTGGGTTGTACTGTGTAATTGGAGATGTGTTTGGCTGCACGATCAGATTAAAACATACGTCAAATGCCCTTATGAGATATCGGGCAAGCCAGCCCAGGTACCCAAGCTGGCCTGGTTTGGGTGAAATCTTGCTTTTGTTATTATGTCATATGACATTTCATTTGGCATTTATATGGGTATTATGGGAACCGAACTGGCCAGCCGAAGCGAGATCCCGCCTCGACTGACCCGAGATCTAGGGTGCCCAGGCTAGGGAATTTTCCATACAAACGCAACGACCCGGGCTGGTTCGCTTAAACAAGCTAAGTGTTATTGCTCTGTTCACAAGAATATATTGTTGTAAGTAAGATTTTGTGGTTAGATGTACAGTATTCAGTGGCAAGCTAGCCATGGCAATGGTCATGCTATGCTAATAAACCTGCATAGGAAAAGTGCAATTTGAATATCAAACACCTTGCACAAATCTAATTCTACTTTCTTGGCATGGGCGGTTTTATATGAATACTTTCAGTGCTTATAATTTTTTGCTTTTGTATATATAATTATAATACTTTCAGTGGCGAATTTAGCCATGGCAACAGGTTATGCTATGCAATTTTTTAATGATTTGCATTATTCAAATAAACCTCCTGAACAGGCGTCTTAGCCCTTAGAGGCTGTTTACATGACGGAAGGCGCGATGATTTTGATGTATTGAAATAAGTCACTAGGCTAAACGAAAGTTAAAATGCTGGTTAACAGAACTCAAATGTTGTAGAGAAGATCTTGTAGTTCAAGAAGATTATTGTTGCTTGAACAACCTTTAGTTTACAGTTAACCCATGGTACACCATAGGATACACGTTCCACGCTTATACACACGTGACCACCGAGTTTATACTTTATAGTGCACTTTTTATAAAATGAGATGTGAGATACAATGATACGAGATAATTGACGTAGGACAATGTGCAAGACAATAAATCATACATACAGTGAAAAAGACACTTTTTGGTTGTAGTACAGGTACATCGTGCATGTACATATTGGCAGCATTTTCCTTGCGATAGTAACTCCAAGTATAATAGATGTATGGAATGTTACAGTTTTTGTAATGGGTATAAACAAACTTAAAGGCTAATTTCCACTCCGCAAAATAAGCAGCTGATCGGATGTTTACAGTAAAAGAACAAGTGGAATGATCGGAAAAAGAAAAAATGGAGCTCATTCCAGTCTCACATCCTCCATTTTGTAAATTTTATGCAGGTCTTATTTAATTAGTTTAATTTATATGAGATAATACGGCATTTTGATTGGTCGACAAGTTTAATCCGCGGACCGCACCAAAAAAAGTTTTTATTATCCGGCCAGCAACGTCGCCGGATGAATCAGAACCAAACATTTCTACTGATGGCGCATGCGCGGATTTTGTTTTATTCCGACCCGGTCCGATCCGCGGCTTATTTTTCTCCTCTGGTTATTCCGGCTCTTGCAATAGTAGGTCAACTACACGTGCCATCATATAGTTATGTTTATTAAGAAGCAAATTGAAAATCTGGAAGTTTTCTTGAATGTTAATATTGGCCAGATTTGGAAACTGTTCTCACAAATCAAAAGTATTTCCCAATAAATTCAGAAACATATTTTGTTTCTCCATGTGATTTTTTTAGCAGAAACAATTGTTTCTTGTTTGTCCACTTCCGAGAAGCAGGCTGTATATTGGAGACAATGTTTCCTGGTTTGCTCACTTTCGGGAAACATGGTTAGGAAACAATGTTTCAGGGTTTACCAACCTTTTGAAATAAAAAATTTCTGAAGAAAATTCTATCTTGTGTTTTATTATAGACACAATTGGTTCACAAAAACCAATACAGGAAAGCAAGATGTCATCGAAAGAAATCCCTATGTGTAGATCCTGTGTTTCAGAGATAAAGAAAAACCGCTTTCAGGTTACCGGGACAAATGGCCCATTGGTAAAATCGAAAATAATAGTATTCACCAAATTTGCATTCTACTCGACTTAGCTGATCGTAGCAAGGTACCACTTATGAACGCTTTAGGTGGCTTCGACCAGATAACGGCTGCATATATTAAAACAAAATATGGAGAAAGGGGAGGAGTGGGGACTGCCGAAGAAGTACTCAATAAGTGGGCATCAAGAAATCGAGAAAATAATAATGTGGGGGCTCTTAAGAAGATTCTTGAAGATACCATGCAAAGGGATGATGTTGTTGAAGAGATTGAAAAATGGGAGAAGTTGTCTGTTTGTCATGGATGCGGTATTAGATTGAACAAACCGTACAGGATGGTGACAATCGGTGAGTATGATTACAGATGGTTAGGCACTTAAGTATAACATGTCACGATATGTACCATCTGACTGTACCATCTGTAGTCAGATGGTGACGATCCGTGAGTATGAATACAGATGGTTAGATACATTAATAAAATAAAAGGGGCCAATTAAAAATAGGCGACTTGCACTAAGAGATCACGTGATCTTAATCCTCTTGAAATAGTAGGTATGGAACTACAAATCTACAATGAACATACAAAGTGATGTTTTAAGCAAAAATTCGAATTTTTTGTTTTAAAAAACTTTAAGAGAATTTCTTGCACGTTTAGGGCAGGGCGCTTGGTAAAGGAGGGAACGCTGTATAGAGGGCCATTTGATGGAGGTTATATTTCATTTTACGTAGTGCTAAATCTTGTTGCGACCAGCGAGCGAGCTGGGAACATCCTAATCTCAGATATGGGAGAAAAAATTGTGTTCAACACCTTTTTCCGCTGGAATGTGTATTCAACACCCTTTGCGGGCTCATTTTATCCGTATATGGAACTCGTGACCATATATGGCGTTCCACATGGAAAATTTTGCCTTCGTAGTTCGTGCAATCGTGCTGTTTCGTGCATTCTTTGCATTGTTTGTTCAGTTTTATGATTATTAAAGAGGAAAAGCCGGCTTTTAAACTTTCAGGTAGCTGATAGTTTTTGTATCTGCGCGGAGCGCTAGATACTATGCTATCGAGTGTGCGTTAAACACTCAGGTCGACTAATTAGGGCTGCATGCCTGCGAACAGGCCGTAAAACAAAGATGGCGGCTTGCTACAGAGTGAGGGTTGTTTTATCCTGGATGATTTTTTATTTATTTATTTCGCCCAATCATTATGGTAACTATTTGCATAAAAGTATAAAGCTACAACTATAAATATGGCTAGGTATGTCTCTACTCTGTGACTGCGATAAATAAACTGTCAACTGTCAAATTGACAGTCACGCAAGGCGTGTACATTGTACAACGAAGAAATGTAATAATGTACTGTATATAAAACAATAATACGAAGAATTTATAGCAAGCCGCACAATATATTACTCGGAAAAAATATAGAATTCTCCAGATAATAGATTAAGAGTCATAATCAATACACATACAAATATAAAGCCGAATAAAATACTACCATTGGCATTGAATGTAAATAATACTTGTACTATGTGCAGGGTTCGAATTGGCAATGTGCAATTTGCACATCGTTTTGGACCAAATAGTGAAAACTGCACATCACTTTTCCAAATGATGTGCAAAAAAACCAGACTGGGACTATTTTTCCCAGGGTATTGTGAACAAGACGCTCTACGGAGCGTTAACTCGCTGGGGCTATACAACTACGCACATTACTGTACAATGTACATGATACATACAGTACACAGCTCTTTCAATTAAGATTTAAGGTTTTCCCCGAGCTAAGCGGAAAAGTCGAATACGAGCGCGAAAGGCTTATTAACACAGTACTAAAATGCGGTAGGCCCTACAAGTAAAGTTATATTTAGTACGCTACATTCTTCTTCAAAACTGTCAGCCGCCAGTTGGTCTAGGATTAAACTGCGCTTTAAAACGTTCAAAATAAAATATTTGGGGGCTTTTGGGCTCAAAATACTATCAAAATGAAGCGAGAAGTGAGACGAATCCACTGGTATTCGGCCGAAAAAGAGAAAACCAATGATACCAAAGTTATCGATTAGGATCAAATGTACTGCATTTTTTTATAATTAGTTTAATAATTTTGAGCGATTGGCAACAATACAATTTCGCTTGGCTTTCAAAGACAAAGGCCATAAATCGCTAGAACACTGTTTAGTAATACATTTGACATCCGTAATTAGTACAATTTCTAACGCTGAATCGAACGCTAGTATTTTTATCCTTATTGCGCCATTAGGCATTTATACAAATACACTATGAAACGTACTGCGAGTGATTTGACAATAATACGTACTTGTGAGCGATTTCATTGTCAACAAATACAATTTCGCTTGGTTTTCAATTCAAAGGCCATAAATCGCTAGAATACTGGTGCTTAGTAACACATTTGACATCCGTAAGTACAATTTCTGACGCTGAATCGAACGGTGGTATTTTTATCCTTATTGGGCCATTAGGCATTACAAATACCAGGACAAACTTGTGGATAAACGTTAGTGCGAGTGATTTGTGATCATTATACGTACTGCGAGCGATTTGTCAAACAATACAATTTCGCTTCATTTTCAAAGGCTATAAATCGCTAGAATACTGGTGTTTAATAGTAATACACTTGTAAGTACAATTAATTTCCTACGCTGAATCGAACGGTGTCGCTTTCTTCTCAAAATATAAAGCAGCGCAGTCAAACGTATAATCTTTTATAAACTTGCGATTTGCGAAGGTTGCTGTTTCCATGCGAAATTCCATTGTAAAATTGTTCAATTTTCCCGATTTTCCTCAAAATGGAGGGCTATTTATGGATATTTGGGTAAAATTGGCAGGAACCTTATGGATAATTGGGGGGAATATTAAGCAGCTCATTAATATTCTATTTTGTGGCTATCAACGACGATCGGAAATCTGACATCTGACATCCACCAAAAATGCTTGCCGAAACCTATACTCGTCGTGCCCCAGCGAGTAAAAATACTGTTTTCAGAGGGGTTAAAAATCATAGAAATTATAAATAACACTAGAGGGAGCATCGAGGATGAAATTTGGGAGCGCGGTAATGGGGGCAAATTGAAATCACGGATAAACACCACACAATTCTTGGGTTACACTTGAAACCAGAAAAAATTAAAACAAGTCACCAAACTGGATGTTTTATATGTTTTGAATGTCATTACTACAAACATTCCCCCAAAATTTTGAATTCAAACGACGAATTTCCTCTTGAAAAGATCAAAATTGCTGACATCATCATTATTTTGGAGTGCTCTCAAAAATGTGTTATAGACAAAATTGAGGTAAAAATGCTTGGTAAAAATCAAAACGGGACTACTTAACTGTCATAAACAAGAATTTAAAGATTTGGCTCAAACTCTCTCTTATTTTAGCATTTTAATTTTGCCCCCCCCCCATTAGCCACGTTCCCTTTCTTTGACTGAATTAAGATTACGATACCCCCTCTAGTGTTATTTATAATCTCTATGTTAAAAATGCTCTTCCAGAGGGGTTTCAAGTCTCTTCCAGAGGGGTCAATTGCACAGATTTTTATTCATTCCAGGGGCCGCGGTTGTTCAGAGGTGGGTTAGCGCTTTAACCTGCTGTTTTAGTTTGTGTATTTCTGCACGTCTGTTTATTTCAAAACTTCAGAGAAGTAAACTCTTATCGATCCAGACAAGATTTCTGAAGAAATATTTCTAAATTTATGAACAAGCTGTTTGGAAGTTTGCTTTGAATTTTAGGATAACCTAGGGTTAAGCTGATCGCCTATTGAACAACCGGCCCCAGAGGGGTAAAAATCTCCAAAAGCAGAGGTCCTCAACAGAGGGAGGGGTTACTTTTTAAATGTAATAGCCCATTAAACAAGTCGGTGTATGACAAGAGCTACATTTGATCCAAGCCTAACTTCAGTTGCAGATGAGAAGCCACGTACTTCCGTACAAGAAGCAAGCTCGCGATCGGCGTCGATGTCACGACCACGGACCAGGGGTGGACCTTATGAAAGAGAATCTTCCGTTAGTGGAGGCCCCGGTTTCAGCGGACGACCTAGCGGCTTTGAACGAAGGTGTGTGCTTGTAGTACATTGAATACTTTTACGCTCGTTAAAGGAAACAGTGGGTCAATCCCGATTTATTAGCAGGATCCGCGAAAGAACGAGACCGGAGACAACTCTCTAGCTTCTTTTCCATTCATTGCAAGAGTCAACTTGCAAGCTGGATTTCATCACAATGCTCGACATTTTGTTTTATTAGATACAAACACTCGCATCAAGCTTGCAAGTTGGTTTTTGTGATTTTGTTGAGACTTAAATTGTGACCGAACCGAAATTATCTGGTTTTGAGTTCATCCTGGTCTCATGTAAATGTGACATCGCTTTCTTTTGAACAGTATGAACGCAATTTATTATTTTATTTCAGATATCGAGGAGGTGGCCGAGGAAGATATGGTGGCATGCGAAGCGGTAGGGTGAAAGATTGTTAAACTTGTTAAATTTGATGTTAAAGATGATATAATAATTATAAAGAGATAATCTTGAAGTGTCTGTGCCAGTGTAGGTAGTGGCAATAATAAGAAAGCTTTGGATTGATAGCGATGAAACTACCTGAAAAATACAAGGAGATATAATTATAAAGATAAACCTTTATTATGTGAACTGTAGTGTTTTGACTTTACGTGGTTTTTCACTGGCAAAGTTTTATTAATAAATTTACGTGGAGTGTAAACAACTACCAGAGATGGCAATATAGAAATCTCAGTAAGGAATAGTTAATTGAATTGGTTCGAATTGAAATATTTACATAATACATCTGTAGTAATATTCAGCCGGTCTTCCACTATGCGAATTTGTTCTTGCGAAGCCTTTTTCACGCTCGGTTTATCCGCCGAAGGCTTGCGAAGCCTTTTCAATTTTCACGCTCGGTTTATCCGCCATTTTGGGCACTGTCTCTTCCAAGTCTGCGATTGCACGCACTGCAAAATGCCACATTTTATCACTGCAGTTGTTTGTAATGTATAATGGTGAATTTACAGTTACAACTTTGAAAAGTGACTTTTCACATTGTTTAAGGCACATTTCCACTCAAGAAAAATTTCCACGGACAGAAATGTTTCCAAAAAAAGTTTAAAATTTTCAACTTCAAAATTTTTTCCGGCCAATCACATTTTATAAAATGTTCTTTCTGTGGAAAATTTTCCATAACCGTTTATCTCTTCTCTTTTCAGGTTCTGGAAATAACTCTGACAGAAACGCGGCGGCTGCAGGATTCAACGCCGTACCGAGTGCCAGTGCTTTTAACACCGGGGGCTTTGGTGGGGCGACCCACAGCTTCGGTAATATCGGTTCGGTGACAGCGAGTACTGGCTACGGTGGAACCCAGGCGAACGCCATGGGTAACTCTGGCTTCTTTGGGGATTCAGGAGTTGGAGCATTTGTCAGTCAGTCCGGGGGGGTTGGGCACCAAGCCGTTCAAAACTACACAAACGTCGTCAATTTCAATTTGGGAACGTCAATTTCCCAGGAGGGTAATGAGTGGCAGGGTTCAAATTAACAGTGTCCAATGTGCAATTTGCACATCGTTTTGGACCAAATTGTGAATACTGCACATCACTTTTCTGACTGGGACTATTAAATTAATGAACACCATCCATATTTATAGATTTAAACAAAGCCAATCTGTTGTCTTATAATTTATAAACAAGTGCTTTTGCATGCACACTGGCAGCATGTTTGCAGACTGCATGGAAGCACATGGAAGGTGTCAAATTTTAGCCACCATGACAGACAAACACATTGATGTTATGTGTTGGGTTTGTATATCAAAGATTGCAAACAATGTTTAAAAAGTTTTGAAATCATTAAATTATTGCAATTTGTTTGAGTAGATGTTTGACTGAGTAGCTAAGATAATCATGAACCTAATTTATAAGCATTTAGAGCCACATTTTAAAAAAAAAGTTTGCACATCATTTTTTCTCAACTAATTGGCGAACCCTGTAGACTATGTGTGACTAAAAGAACAATGTTCTGAATATTTGAAGCTATTAAAATTCGGTCAGTTATATTGGAATTTGGAATACCGAATACGTCTAAAATTTTATTAACTGAATGAATGAGCATGTATTTATTACTTCGAAATCACGATTGTGCCAATAGTGGAAGCCGTATCGACGACAAAATTGTCAGCAGTTTATACAGTAAATAGTACAACGTTTAATGTACGACTTACGACATTCGGACGATATATATTTATCTAAATGACATGCCAGCGAGGATCAACAAAATAATTATTCGTACATATTTGGGTATCTTTTGTATGCCTTCGCTTGCTCACTAATGAGAATAATTCGTGAAGCTATCTCTAGTATGTCAATTAAGAAAAAGTAATGTATCAAAGATTGATAAAATTTATTGGCGCAAATGAAATCTTGTCGAAACACCAATACGGATTTAGGAAAAATAGATCAACAGAACATGCAATTATTGCAATTACTGACAAAATTTCCAAAGCAATAGATGAAGGCAAATACACGATTGGAATTTTCCTTGATCTCTCAAAAGTATTTGTTGACACAGTGAACCATGAAATTCTTTTAAAAAAAGTTAGAACATTATGGTATAAGAGGATTATGCATTGAATGGCTTAAAAGTTATTTTTAAAGTGATTTTCTCAATTAATTGGCGAACCCTGTAGACTATGTGTTACTGAAAAAACAATGTTCTGAATATTTGAAGCTATTAAAATACGGTCAGTTATATTGGGATTTGGAATACCGAATACGTCTAAAATTTTATTAACTGAATGAATGAGCATGTATTTATTACTTCGAAATCACGAGTGTGCCAATAGTGGAAGCCGTATCGACGACAAAATTGTCAGCAGTTTATACAGTAAATAGTACAACGTTTAATGTACGACTTACGACATTCGGACGATATATATTTATCTAAATGACATGCCAGCGAGGATCAACAAAATAATTATTCGTACATATTTGGGTATCTTTTGTATGCCTTCGCTTGCTCACTAATGAGAATAATTCGTGAAGCTATCTCTAGTATGTCAATTAAGAAAAAGTAATGTATCAAAGATTGATAAAATTTATTGACGCAAATGAAATCTTGTCGAAACACCAATACGGATTTAGGAAAAATAGATCAACAGAACATGCAATTATTGAAATTACTGACAAAATTTCCAAAGCAATAGATGAAGGCAAATACACGATTGGAATTTTTTTGATCTCTCAAAAGCATTTGACACAGTGAACCATGAAATTCTTTTAAAAAAAGTTAGAACATTATTGTATAAGAGGATTATGCATTGAATGGTTTAAAACTTATTTGAAAGAAAGAAAACAAATAGTAAAATATAAAGAATACAATTCATCAGAAATGACTATTACTACTGGTGTTCCTCAAGGATCAATACTTGCACCTTTGCTCTTTTTGTTATATATCAATGATATTGAAAATTGTAGTAATATTATATCATTTGTCTTGTATGCAGATGACACAAATGCTTTTTATTCAAATTCTTGCTTAACCTCTTTAACGAATATAATGCAAGAAGAAATTAATAAAATTATGAATTGGCTTAATGCTAATAAATTATCAATTAACGCTTCTAAAACGAAATTAATTTTTTTCAAATCAAAAAATAAAAAATTGGAATCTCATAATATTACAATAAAAATAAGAAATGAATTGATCCAAAAGGTCTCTTGAAAAATTTTTGGGTGTACTAATTGATGAAAATTTAACGTGGAAAAATATATTGATTCTATATGTAAAACTATTGTCAAGTTTACTGGACTAATTTCAAAATTGCGACATTTTACGAACTTGAATACTATAAAGTTGACCTATTATGCTTTAAAGTGCAAAATTTTTTTTACCCCTAAAATGCTACACTGACCGAAAAATTTTTTGGCGACATATTTCACTTTCTTGTTTTTGTTGCATGCCATATATGGCATGCAACTTTCATATACAGTACCGCTCAGAATTAACCTAACAAAAACCGCGGTTTAACCTCGGTTGAACCTCGGTTTGACCGCGGTGTGACCGCGGTTATTTAAAGGTTTGACCGAGGTTATACCGCGGTAATTTTGAGGTTAAACCGGGGTGACCGTGAGGTTTAACCGAGGTTTGACCGCAACCGAACCGAACCGATCCGCAAGCTTCGTATATACTCGTCAGCATTCGTAAATATTCGTGTATTTCCGAAGGGGTCGTTATAAAAACTCCGTGTTTGCTTAAGTTATAAATATTGACATATTTTGTAAACATTGAGGCATGGGGAGGCTGTTGCTTTATGCCAGGGAGCGAATTGTCTCCTTACTTTCGACAAATACTTCAGTTGTTGGAATAACTAAGAGTTTAAACGAAGGGTAAAGGCAAATATGTAGGTCTCGATCTTCTTGTTTATTACAGTTTAAATAGATGTTTTAGAATAAGTAAGAATTTGGCGCGCGCATCAACTTAAATTAACTTAACTCTTTAAAATAATAAAGGCTAAAGGTTATAACGCGTGTACCTATAAAAGGTAAATAAAATCTCGGCCTTTTAGGCACACACGTTATAACCTGGAGCCTTCATTATAAAACTTTATTATAACTGACAATCTATCCTTTATTATAAAACTTTATGATAATCGACAATCTGCTGTAGCCCTTATTATAATTGAAGCTGACACCACAGCCTTTAAGCTTTCTCTTAGCTGCTATATTATAGCCCGAGTTAGCATTTTATTATTGAAGACATGCTATACCGCGAATATTTTACTGCTTTTGGTCGGAAATCCTCGGAATCAGAATGCATATTAAAACCGCGGTTAGCTTTTTGTCGATGCGTGGGCTAAACCGCAAAAAAACCGCCCGATAACCGCCCGATAACCGCCCGTTAACCGCCCGTTAACCGCACGTTAACCGCACGTTAACCGCACGTTAACCGCCCGATAACCGCACGCTAACCGCAAAACGACCGCAACCGCAGTGTTAGGTTAATTCTGAGCGGTACTGTATTCCAAATTATTGATAAAAAATTTGTACAAGCAAAAATGGCAGCAAAAATTTAAAACTATTAAAACACAATGTTTCTGTAGGTCTATTTTGTTTCCTAGCGCATATTTATGAATGATTTTGTTCTGTAAACGACAACGTTCTGCATTCATTTCAATCCCGAGTCTCCGACTATGTTGTTGAATTTACTGAAATAGTAAGCCTGGAATTATTTTCAAAATACATGCTTATTATATGCAAACTTTCTTATATATTTCAGATATTGTATTAATTATAGTTTTGCAAGGTGAAGACACCTTCAAACAAACTGCTACAAAACTCAAAATCTTAAATCCAAACTTTCTTGTGCAGAGTAGCAAAGAATTTTACTTTTTTTATCATATAGCCATTCCGAAGTTGATGAGTGGACTGGTGACGGGTGTTAAAAGTGCCCAAATTAAGAAATGCACCGAATCACTATTTTTAGACCACCTTAAAATTAGTAAGTATACAAAGTTTGAAGACGTTTACATGAAAACCCTTCGAATAATAAGCTTTCGAAAGTTGTAAAATTGCATCCTCGGTCCCATTGGGACGGGCGTCCCCAAAAACAAAAATTACAGTACATTTCATGGTAAATATCGCGGTTTTCGAAAGCTTATTATTCGAAGCATATTCATGTAAATGTCTTCAAACTTTGCATGCTTACTAATTTTGAGGTCGTCTTTTTAGTGATTTGGTTCATTTTAATTTGGGCACTTTTTAACACTCGTCCCCAGTCCTCTCATCAACTTTAGAATGGTTAATTTGGAGGTACAAAATGAAATTGGGACTCAATTATATTATTATGTAAGCAGGGATTTCTACAAGCAAAAACTTAATCTTCAGTTGAGTTTTGAAACTCAATCTTTCATCATAATTATATTTTTCACAATACAGTTTAAAGAAATGGTGGCAAATGTGAATACGGGAGCCATCATTATTTATCGAGGAGGGTGGGTGGGTAAATTAATAATCTGACTCAACCAAAAATGCTTGACCCCCCCTCCCCGGCTCCCCCTATAATATTTTCAAATTTCTAGTGACCCACTTTTGTCGTAATAACCTGGTACCCGGTTATTACTTTTTCGTAATAACCTGGTTGTCCTGGTACCCGGTCTTTATTTTTCCGTAATAATCTTCAACCCCGCATTTCCCCAGGAGAAATCAAATACCACCGTCCGCTTTTAGATTGAAGGTTATTACAGAGAAGTTAAAAACCGAAGAAATACAAAAGAACATGGTCTGATGAGTTTGTTAGTAAGGATAGAGACCAACCATCTTCAATTCGGGTGGGTTTCTCCATTTCTAATTTAATAATAAAATTAATCAAAAAATAAATTAATGATAAATTTAATTTAATAAATAATAATTAATAATAAAATTAATTTAGTCCGGGTGCTGGTTCATGTAGATGTAAAATTCTTCAGCACTTTATTCGTCTTTAGCTTGCGAGTAAGATTCGTCCACATACCGTTTCTACAAGCCGATTGGTTGACATCCAGTTAAGGCTTTTCTCTCGATCGTGTCCGTGAATACTATCGCCAACAGTCCTGATAGACTAGAACCCATAGGTAGACCCTCGTGCTGGAGGTATATATTCGACCGGAACGTCAAATAGGAATTTTGTAGAACGACTGTCAAGAGGTTCTTTACTGGTCGTCGGTGGTAAGAGAGCAATATGTGGTATTAGTCTTCAGTCGTTCTACATTGTTCTTTATAGCTTTCTGAATGGGAATTGTCTGTCTTATTCAGGTGTATAACGACACTACATCTAGGCTGAAAGGATACGGAATTCGTTGTTTGTTGCCACGTCCAACGATTGGATTCTATTGATAGCGACATACTATTTTCCAAGTGTGCTGGTACTTCTCTAAGCTTAGGCTTCGAAATGTAAAATAGTAACCGTGAAATTCTTTTGGTTGGACCATTGTTGTTCCAGGCTATGGGACGAATCTTAATTCCTTGGTTGATCTTATGTATTTTTATCAACTGGTAGTACCATGGCAAGTCCGTGTTCGAGGATACGAAACTGTTTTTCATCCGCTTAGGGATATTTCTCTTCTTACATATATCCTTTCATGTCTTATTAATTTCTTTTCTACAGTGGTAGCAGTCATCCGTGGGATGTTTTTGTAGGTATTGGGATCTTGCATGCAAGATGGTTTTCAGCCGCGATATTATATCTGGTTACATCAATAACACAGAATTCTGTGCTCTTATCACTAGGGAGGTACACATTGTCTTTAGTTCGTAGGGTCTTTACTGCAGAGATGTCAGCTGGAGTGAGGTTGGACCATTTCACAGTGGGCCTAATAATTGAAACAATGTGTTGGTATTTCAGGTGTATACATTTAAGTTTCTCTTCCAACAGGCCGCTCGACTCGGGTTTTTTTTTAACGTACTTTGACTTAGGATAGGTAATGACTTTGACTTTGGATGGCATTAAAATTAATTGCAAAATAGCGGATGCAACTTGATTGGGATAGTATATGGGATGAATTGTATGAGAGTGATAGTAATCCAGTGGAAGTGGAGAAAACCGGTTTTTCGTCGGCGTTAACCCGTGGCTATATTGTTCCTTGTGATTTTAGTTACAGCCAAGAACAGGAGCCATTATTCCAGGATGCATTCGCCGTTAAGGGATGTAGTGGTCCATTCTTGGACGGCGGTGACTCAGCTTCTCTCGTTTCTTTCATGACAAGAATAACCAGAAACAGGTGTTTGCCTATGGGGTTTGCGAAGTGGATGAGCTTCTCTTACCAGAACAGCACGAGTCAGCGAGTCCTTCTTGCTGTTTTATGAAGACGAATCTGAGTCTGAACAGGAAATGGAGGATGAGAATGAAACTACATCTGAGCGTTCTGAGGCTGAATGTAAGGATGAAAAAAGTGAAGGTAAAGATGGATGGCAAGATAAAGATAAATTGGAATGTGAAGAAGAATGGGTTGTTTTTCAGGAAGAAAGTGAGAGCGACATTTCGGAGAAGGAAATGGAGAGAGAAGAAGAAAGAAATTCCAAGAAGAAAGTGGAAGCGTCAGGGCCATACTTCATCTGTCTTAGATTAGATACGGCTTTAGAAAACCTAGGACTTGAGAAAGCAGCTTGTTTTCACAATTGTGGCTGCAACTGGAAATTATGTGAATTATTTTCCGAATGTTCATGAAAATGCGGATGATTCTGAACTTTACCTTTTATTCAAGCCAGATGGCGAAGTGAGTTAGGCTGCGGCATTGAATGCGATGGAACGCTGTGTGAATGAGTAAGTGAACTTTATTTAACCACGGTAAACTTCTCAGGATTTTACAACGCCAATTATAGAATAGAATACAATAAAAAATTACATATTACAATTTTATATACATATACATTTATAAAAGTACCTGTTTTCAATGAGTGCCCTGCAATTACTAATATAAAGATACAAATTTGAAAATGATCGTTTGAAGTTGCTGCAGTCAGACTTGAATTTACGTAAAGTGTTAGCTTGTCGTATCTCGGCTGGAGGGGTGTTCCACAGTACCGCACCACTGTAGCTAAAACTATTTTTCAATGGGTGGTTGAGGTAAATTTAGCTAATTTGCCTCCGGTGTCTCCCAATGTATAACTTGTAACGTTACTGCGATCGACAAATATGTCCGTTAGGTAATCTGGTACAAGAACATTCAGAGATTAAATACACCACTACAGCCTTAGCAATTTTACGCTAAGATGCAAGGTGTTTTTATAACTACAATTTTACAAGTTTTGAGAATATTTTAAAGACTCACTTGCTTTCAATGTTTAAGTAGATTAATTATCTTAAGAGCAATGTATGCATGTAAATAGATTAGTTGTATTAATTAATTAATACTATCTTATATGTTTATTTCAATTCTTGTAAAGCGCATATAAAAGTCTTAATTATTATATTATCAATTGTGTTATATATTGTTGACAAAGACTCGTGTATATATGCTGCTTACTTTACTATGGCACTCATGTAAATAACAAGTATAACATCAGAGCTCAACCAACGAATGGCAGGATGGTACGTAGCTGGTCGTAATTCAGAGCACAGACAATCCAAAAGACATTTCTTCTGACTGTTCTGGATTGTCTATGCTCAGTGTATAATATTAATGGATGTTCTATTGGAGAAAGATACAAATTAGAAAACACTGACAATTTTTTGCTGCAGCTATTGTTTTCCAAATTCGAGCATATCAATGTTAAAGATGATAAGAAAAAATTTCCGAAATTTGTGCAAGATTTAATATAGTTTTTTATTAATTCATTTATTTCGATTTTCTTGATAACTGTTAGAATATGCCCCTGATATTCTGTTGACAATAATAATAAGATTATAGTTAATGAATGACATTGATTACTATAGATATGTATGTAAAATGTAATCTCTGGACACCACAAATTCCAGTACAAATAGTTGCTCCATGTACCAAACTGTATACCATTTATGGTAATAGAATGTGATATGTCAAAATACTTATTATAGATATAATCTTGTATATATATGTATGATTTTTATTAAATTCATTCTTTTGTAAAACTCCAAAGTTGCATGTTGTGCTTCGTATTCGAGAAAGAGCGATGGCAACGGTACAAAACCCAACAATAACTATATGGAATACAACCTACACTGGACCACCACGTTTGAGATATCTTTTTCAGATAGTTCAGACACAAACCACGACAGCTTATTGTAGAATACTTTCTACAATGGACCACCACGTTTGAGATGTCTTTCAGTCAATCACAAACCACGGCCGCTTATTGTTTTTATTTTACAGATTTTGCCATTTAACACAAACTATTACACAAAATTAGTTAACACAAACTATTACACACAATAGATTACATGGCTGGAATTACCACACAGAGATTAGTTCTCCAATAACGGGGTTCCAAAACTGGTGGTCTAGTGTAGGTAGTATTCTACAATAATCTGCCATGTCGTGGTTTGTGTCTGAACCAACTGAAAAAGATATCTCAAACGTGGTGGTCCAGTGTAGGTAATATTCTACAATAAAAATGCTGTGCTGAGTGGTTATATTACTACCTTAAAAAACAAGCAGAAACTCGACGTTTCGAGCGAAGGCTCTTCGTCAAGAGTTAGTAACTCTTGACGAAGGGGCTTCGCTCGAAACGTCGAGTTTCTGCTTCAGTGTTTTTTAAAGGTAGTAATATAACCACTCAGCACAGCATTTTCACATTGGTACTACCTACACTGCTACAGACAGTTTTAATATTCTACAATAAACTGTCGTGGTTTGTGTCTGAACTACCAGAAAAAAGATATCTCAAACGTGATGGTCCAGTGTAGGTAGTAATCTACAATAAGCTGCCGTGGTTTGTTTCTGAACTACCTGAAAAAGATATCTCAAACGTAGTTCAGACACAAACCACAACACAGGGCCTTTTTTAAGGATTTACCCGGGGGGGGGGCATTTTTTGAGAAGAGACCTTTGTGTGAGATAATATATTAGAGGGGAAAGCCATGACCAAAGGCCACGTGCATGGCCGACATGCATGCACGTGGCCTTCGCTCATGGCTGTCCCCCTCTAAACACGCATGAATTGGGGAGTCTGGGGGAATACTTACTCCTCCAGAAAATTTTTGAAATTTGAAGCCCCGAAATGTCATTCCTCAACAACCTCGTAGCGAGTTGCCAACAAGCTGGGAACAAGCTAGCAGTGCGAACACATCCTGTTGACAAGTTGTTGGAACAGTATTGCTACGAATCTGCTGCAGGTTTGTTACAACTTGTGTGTTTTACGTGTGTACTTTATGCTTTTCATTCGTTTCCCATTTGATTATTTCTAAAGTTGATTCTTTTTTTATTTATTTTATTATTTTGGTTAGGGTTAGGGTTAGAGTTGGGGTTAGAGTTGGGGTATGGTTTAGGTTAGTTACATAACCATTTAACACCTTTTCCATCTTCCGAAATGATGTCATGTCATTTTCGTTATAATAAAGTACTCCATTGTATACCTCATTATCATGGCCTATCATAGTTCATACCTCCAGAGATAAGCACGTCAGTTTGGTTGCTGGAAATAAGTGCTGACCAGAAAGCCACGGGCCCATGGTAATAAAGTACCCCAATACTCCATTGAATACGGAAGAGTAATCTCACTGACCTTAGAGTGACAAAACGTAAACTATAACCGTAATCCTAATTTAACCCTGCTCCAAATTTGTTTCTAAACAAATCTTGAAGAAAAAAGTTATGACAAAATGTCATTCTGAGACTTCTGAGGTCAGCGAAATAGTTGATGCCATTGAATACCTCATTAACCTCATTACCATAGTCCATATGTTAGTACTACACGAAGTTTCTATGCTATACCTCTGAACTAAAATACTGTGGGCTCAAATGTATATTTTCCAAGAAGGCCCGGAAGGTGAAACAGAAAATTTTGAAAAGAAAGGTTCGAATTTAGTATTGTCAAGACGTACTCGAGGGAAATGTGTAGATTATGACGGTGTTTAAAAGATGTTTTTCCTACTAGATATATTTTGCAATGGATCTGACAACAAGAATACGCAAATGTATGTATATTATTATAAAGCCCTGCGTACTTAATTGATGAAAACCGATCATCGGAAATCCAATCAATCAATCGATGGTAATCGATATTAATTACTTAATTGATATCGATTGACATTGGTCAATCGATAGTTACAAAAAACTATATTTTTGCAACAACAGATGGTGTTCAACTTCGGAAATGTTGTATATAATGGTAATGCACCTATCAATGTTAACCCCGAGGGAAGAGAGGTCGGTCAAGGGGTGGGGATTTGACATTTTTACAAAAAAAATGTCAAATGCCACTCCCTCGGGAGAAAATTCCTGGGAAAAATTCCCCACCCCCGGGATGAAATTGTATTCCTGAAGTATTTGGTAGAACTGGTGCACTCTATATTTATTTATTTATTTAGCTTTGCCAACTAGGGCAGGGTCACCACAACAGCATATGCCAATTACTGTGGGCCCTATATGTCAGGTGATAGGGAAATTACACAAATACATTTGGCGGTATAACTTAAAAGTATAACAAATATAAAGAACGTTTCAAAATAACTTTAAAATACTCATTAATCATTCATATACCTTGCGGCAAATCATGTCAGCCATATTATGTCACGTGAAGTGAGTTTATAATTAACAATTATTCGCCGAAGGCGAGGTGATTATCGGTGAATAAAAACCGAGACGAAGTCGAGGTTTTTATTCACGATAATCACCGAGCCTGAGGTGAATAATTGTTTTAGTTTAATTTCATAGGTGATTATATGGAAAAAATAAATAAATACACATTTCTTCGTCATTTAATTGACAAAAAGGCTTCGGCCGCCATTTTGAAAATCGCTTAGGTGATTATCGCGTAATAATCACCTCAACGGCAACCAATCAGCGTGGAGAATTTTCAATAATCACCTATGTAATTATACTAATATCTGATAGTTTATATAGAAATGAGTTTATAATATCTTGCGGGGAAAGTGATCAAATGCGGTAGCCTGCCGCAGGATGTGGGAGGGTTGGCAACTATGCAGTTACAACGCGGGCGACTGGGGACGAGTCAGAGTTTGTTCTAAAATTGAGATCAGTGTTAATCTGTCAAAAATCCCCACCATCAGGCCACTTAGAAAAAAGTGTCAGTCCAAATCCCGACCCATGGGACCACCTGTTTGATCAAATCCTCACCCTTTGCCCGACCAGGGTTAACATTGATGGGTGCATAACTGTCAGTTGTCGACCATCTTCTGCATGATACAGCTTTAACCCATTGAGATCCACTGCTCTCCTCTTGACAAGTAAAATTGTCTGCCATTTATAAACAGAATAAAATAATAAATTAGAGTTCAATGCAACTGTTAACAAGACACATGGACAGCTCCTGGTTATGCACCTATCAATGTTAAGCCCCTGAGGGGGGGGGGGAGGTCGGGCATAGGTGGGGCATTTGATTTTTTGAGCAAATTTTCAATCAAATGCCACACCGTCGGGCAATAAATATTGGTCAACCATTTTGCAATAAATTGCAAATATAAATACTATGTTTTAATAAAAGTCATTCGGTTTAACATTGATAGATGCATTACGTCTAAATAAGCGTAGCTGCGTTTGGAACTTACAGCTACTCTGGCTGGTTAGGTCTGAATAAATGTATAAAATTTACATCAGGCTGTCCAAAATTGAAGTAACCAAACCTGGGTTACTGCCACGTTGCCGCAAACTTTGTTTTGCGGTAACCTAAAATTTTTGGTTTCCCTAAAGTAATGTAACTCTGTAATCTCTTAATTCCATAATTAATAACTGTAATTTTTAAATTTTCTTTACACGTTCTGTGATCTATTTGGGTTACTTTACAATTTATTTGGACATGCAGTATATGGACATGCAGTATTTCCTGACAAGTTTTTGTTTTGGTAAACCCCGGTTACAGCGAAGCTGATTTTGTGGTAACCCAATTTCAGATCTGCCAACCTGAGAGAGTAAAAAATCTGGAGATTTTCTTCTCTAGTAACAAAAAATCTGGAGATTTCACAAAAAGTAGTGAGAATGAATTAATTTCAATAATTTGACTGTATTTAACATTTTACAATACGTTTATGAATACATTAGGAAAAACTGTTGAATAAGAACTTCATTGGGGGGTCAGAAAAGTTTCTACTTTTATGAGGGGGGAGGCACAAAAAGTTTACCTTTAGTCTGGAGGGGGGGGGATCAAAAAAGTTTTCAATCCTTATTTCCCCCCCCCACCCCCCCCCCCCCTCCCCATAAATAATGACCACTCCCTAATAAGGTAGGACAAGTGAGAGTGGCAAGAAAAATGCATCCTGCAAGTGAATTCGAAGGTTGACATTAATTTTGTAAAATTTTTATTTATAATGTGTTTGTGTCCAATAATGGTTTGTGAATGTTGTCCCTGGGGTGGGAAATTGGCGTTCTTTATTTGCCTGGGAGTGGGGAATTGACATTTTTGAAATAAAAAATCCGCAAATCCCTGGGGGGGGGGGTGGTAACAGGAAGAATTGAACCATACATTATTGGATTAATCAGGGCCGTAGCTAGCATGTATAGTG
>CACRXK020004685.1:10693-30708 GCA_902702795.2 Paramuricea clavata | reverse complement strand
GCTGACAAGTAAGAACGCGGGCGCGAAAATACGAAGGCGGCAAAAGAAGGAAGAATTAAACTAAAGGGTTGAAACTTCGACTAGATGACATTTCTAAATGCCTTAAAATTCACAATTTATCGATGTTTTCGAATATTTTTTTTCAGATTCTATGTCTTTTTGGATATATCTTCACAACTGATGTAGTAGATTCGATAAACGATTGATTTTTCGTATGTTTTTACATGAAACACTCGAAGCGTTTTTTCGCACGATGTGTTCCATAAGTAGGTTGTTCTCGTGACGTCAAGTATAATGAGTCCGAGCCATTTAAAAGGTTTACAGAACTTCGAGAGAAGAAATAATGGATGATCAAGGGATTCAAGTAAGTTTTTAAAAATAAACACAATATTTTTTCAATCCTAACTCACGTTGGGGCCCCGTGCGAAATTTCCGGAGAACAACCTACTTATGGAACACATCAAACGATGACCCGCCGAAGTTTCAACCCTTTAGTTTAATTATTCCTTCTTTTGCCGCCTTCGTATTTTCGCGCCCGCGTTCTTACCTGTCAGCGATCATCTATACTTCATGTAGAGTGATAGTATAATGGATTCAAGCAGTTTAAAATGTTTACAGAATTTCGAGAGAAGAAATAATCGATTATCAAGGGATTCAAGTAAGTTTTTAAAAATAAATACAATATTATTTCAATCATAACTCATAGTGGGACCCCCTGTGAATCAACGACTGAAAATCAAAAACCCAAAAATCAAAAACCCAAAAATCAAAAAACCAAAAATCAAAAGCTCAAAAATCGAAAACCGAAAAATCAAAGACCGAAAAGTCAAAGACTGAAAAATCAAAGACCGAAAAATCAAAGACCGAAAAATCAAAGACTGAAAAATCATAGACTGAAAAATCAAAAACCCAAAAATCAAAAACCCAAAAATCAAAACCCCAAAAATCAAAAACCCAAAAATCAAAAAACCAAAAATCAAAAGCTCAAAAATCGAAAACCGAAAAATCAAAGACCGAAAAGTCAAAGACTGAAAAATCAAAGACTGAAAAATCAAAGACCGAAAAATCAAAGTCTGAAAAATCAAAGACTGAAAAATCAAAAACTCAAAAATCGAAAAATCAAAGACCGAAGAATAAAAAACTGAAAAATGAAAGACTGGAAAGTCAAAGACCGAAAAATCAAAAATCGAAAAATTACAGACCGGAAAATCAAAACCGAAACATCAAGAACCCAAAATTCCAAAACTCAAAAATCGAAAATCCAAAAATCAAAAACCCAAAAATCAAAAGACCTAAACAATCTCGTTCCCCGAGCCTGTGATCCTCGGGAAGGAACGTGAGTCTCTGGGATAATCCGTTGCCGGAAGCCAGGAGTCCTGGCTAAGACCGAACTGCGCATTCCATATCAACGGTCAATCAGATTCCTCCCTGAAACGGATTATCCCAGAGCGTCACGTTCCTTCCCAAGGATCGCAGGCTCGGGGAACGAGATTGAGAACGAAAGTCAAAGACTGAAACATCAAAGACCGAAAAATCAAAAACCGAAAAATCAAAAACCCAAAAATCAAAGACCGAAAAATCAAAAATCAAAAAACCAAAAATCAAAGACCGAAAAATCAAAACTGACACAAAAATCAATTATTAAAGACAGAAAAAGCAATGGCATAGCCACGCCTGCAAAGCTGTTGTTTACGTTACGTGCGTAAGTCGTGGGCCTGTTCTCAGTTTTATAGCATAATCATCGCCATAGTTTTGTAGCGTTATATATATGGATAGAGCAGGTAACATACGTGGCCGTTGTATGCGCCAAGGAAATCAATGAGAGAAATATACCATTAAGAACGCCACATCACATAATTGTACATGTGGATGTCCTGCATTTGAACATGTATAAAGTATTGATGAATAACCTCGGCTTAGTTCCAGAGGTTTATTTTCTTCGATTTGTTTACCACAAGGAATACAAAGTGTCAATGTGAGGAAAATAAACCTCCGGAACTATAAGCCGAGGTTATTCATCAATACTTACATGTTCAATTTGAATATGTACGAATAAACTCGGCTTAGTTTCAGAGATTTATTTTCCTCACTTTGTATTCCTTGTGGTAAACACATCCAAGAAAATGAACATCTGGAAAAAGGCCGAGGTTATTCATCAATACTTTATAAATGTTCAAATGCCGGACATCCACATATACAAGTTCTCGCACTGATTTCCATGGCGCATATACAACCGCCACGTAAGTTACCTGCTTTATCTATATATATAGTAACGCAGCAAACAGTGGCGGAACGTTATATCAGGGGGGGGGCGATTAAATTTTCGAAAGGCCCCCTAGTAGAAGTGCCAAAGGCAGGAGTTGAGCATCGTATATGCACGAGTTTTCTAGGGGGTTCAGGGCATGCTCACCCGGAAATTTTTTAATCTAGAGTCTCTGAAATGCCATTTCCCGAACTTTGGGGGAGAGATTTTACAGAATTCTGATGGTCAGAAAACGATATTGTATTATATCAGAGGCCTCCCTGGCCAATGTTTTTGCTCTACAGCCTGAGCCTGGGGGCTCATTTTGCCCATTGGGTTTGGGGGTCCCCGGGTTCGCCCGGTCTGAACCCATAGTAGTTACGCCACTGGCTACAACACTATATATGGCGATGAATCAAACGTAAGCAACAGCCTTGCAGGCGTGGCTATGTATTATAAGCTCTTTATAGATGATTTAAAGTCCGATGGAATCGGGTGCAAATGGAGGAAATTTCACGCAAGGGACCGGCTTATTTCACCGGAAATCACCGGGCTTTAAATCGTGTACAAATGGTTTAAATGTGTTCATTCGGAAAAATAAGTAGGATTCTACCGTTGGCTTTCGTCCTGGGTGAATATTTATTGTCACCGAATATTAATTAGGATTAAGATCACTAGTTCAGTTACGACCAATTCGCTATGTTGAACAAGGTGATCCAGTGGTAAAAATTACAGACGTCAAGTAAGTGACGGATCGATTATCGCAGAACAAATTTTTTATATCATAACACCAAGAAATATTTGGAGATTAATCCTTTTTTCCCTCCAAAAATATTTTCTCAGGATGAAAGCCAACGGTATATTCCTGATTACTTTACCCAAAAGAACACATACAAGCTATTTACAAGGAATTTAAAGAACGGTGAAATCCGGTGAAATCAACTCGTGCCTAACGTAAAACTGTATATTCGTGGTTACCTTTCCTATTGAACACATATACAGTGCCGGATTAACCATACGGCAAAATGGCTTATGCCACAGCCCTCGCGCTTTTGCCCCCCCGCTTACTCTTTTCGATTAAAGTGAACCATGGTTATGAGTGGTTTGCCTTGTGTTGCTGATAATATTCATAAACATCGAAGTTCAATGTTTATGCCGGCACAAACATCGAATGGTTATGGCATAAACATCCAATGCTTATGCCGAAGGCATAAACATCCAATGGTTATGCCTCAGACATTCAACGGCATAAACATCCAAGTTGAATGGTTATGCCGAAGACAGTCAACGGCATAATCATCCAAGTTGAATGGTTATGTCGATGACATTCAATGGCATAACCATTCAAGTTGCATGGTTATGCCAAAGACTGTCAACGGCATAACCATCCAAGTTGAACGATTATGCCGAAGACAGTCAACGGCATAAACATCCAAGTTGAATGGTTAAGCCAGCATAACCATCCAATGGTTATGGCATAAACATCAAATGGATATGCCGAAGGCATAAACATCCAATGGTTATGCCGAAGACATCAAACGGCATAACCACCCAAGTTCAATGGTTATGCCGAAGACAGTCAACGGCATAAATGCCCAAGTTGACTGGCTATGCCAATGACATTCAACGGCATAACCATCGGGGTTGAATGGTTATGCCGAAGACAGTCAACAGCATAACCATCCAAGTTGAATGGTTATGCCGAAGACAGTCAATGGCATAAACATCCAAGTTGAATGGTTATGCCGGCAACAACATCCAATGGTTACGGCATATAGACATCCAATGGTTATGCCGAAGGCATAAACATCCAATGGTTTAGCCGAAGACATTCAACGGCATAAACATCCAAGTTGAATGGTTATGCCGGCATAAACATCCAATGGTTATGGTATAAACATCCAAATGTTATGCCGCATAGCATTTGGATGTTTATGCCATAACCATTGGATGTTTATGCCATTGCCGAAGGCATAAACATCCAATGGTTATGCCGAAGATATTCAATGGCAAAAACATCCAAGTGTAATGGTCAAACCAGCCAAGTCGAATGGTTGTGCCGAAGACATTCAACAGGTTTACCATTCAAGTTGAATGGTTATGCCGGCAACAGTCAGCAGCATAACCATCCAAGTTCAATGGTTATACCGAAGACAGTCAACGGCATAACCATCGAAGTTGAACGGTTATGCTGAAGACAGTCAACGGCATAAACATCCAAGTTGAATGGTTATGCCGGCATAAACATCCAATGGTTATGGCATAAACATCCAAATGTTATGCCGAAGGCATAAACTTTCAATGGTTATGCCGAAGATATTCAACGGCAAAAACATCCAAGTGTAATGGTCAAACCAGCCAAGTTGAATGGTTGTGCCGAAGCCATTCAACAGGTTGACCATTCAAGTTGAATGGTTATGCCGACAACAGTCAGCAGCATAACCATCCAAGTTGAATGGTTATACCGAAGACAGTCAACGGCATAACCATCCAAGTTGAACGGTTATGCTGAAGACAGTCAACGGCATAAACATCCAAGTTGAATGGTTATGCCGGCATAAACATCCAATGGTTATGGCATAAACATCCAAATGTTATGCCGAAGGCATAAACTTTCAATGGTTATGCCGAAGATATTCAACGGCAAAAACATCCAAGTGTAATGGTCAAACCAGCCAAGTTGAATGGTTGTGCCGAAGCCATTCAACAGGTTGACCATTCAAGTTGAATGGTTATGCCGACAACAGTCAGCAGCATAACCATCCAAGTTGAATGGTTATACCGAAGACAGTCAACGGCATAACCATCCAAGTTGAACGGTTATGCTGAAGACAGTCAACGGCATAAACATCCAAGTTGAATGGTTATGCCGGCATAAACATCCAATGGTTATGGCATAAACATCCAAATGTTATGCCGAAGGCATAAACTTTCAATGGTTATGCCGAAGATATTCAACGGCAAAAACATCCAAGTGTAATGGTCAAACCAGCCAAGTTGAATGGTTGTGCCGAAGCCATTCAACAGGTTGACCATTCAAGTTGAATGGTTATGCCGACAACAGTCAGCAGCATAACCATCCAAGTTGAATGGTTATACCGAAGACAGTCAACGGCATAACCATCCAAGTTGAACGGTTATGCTGAAGACAGTCAACGGCATAAACATCCAAGTTGAATGGTTATGCCGGCATAAACATCCAATGGTTATGGCATAAACATCCAAATGTTATGCCGAGGGCATAAACTTTCAATGGCTATGCCGAAGACATTCAAGGGCAAAAACATCCAAGAGTAATTGTTAAACCAACCAAGTTGAATGGTTATGCCGAAGACATTCAACAGGTTGACCATTCAAGTTGAATGGTTATGCCAACAACAGTCAACAGCATAAACATCCAAGTTGAATGGTTACACCGATGACATTCGACGGCATAGCCATCCGAGATGAATGGTTATGCTGAGGACATTCAACGGCACAAGCATCCAAGCTGAATGGTTATACCAATGACATTCACGGTATATAACCATGCAAGTTGGATAGTTTATACCGAAGAAAGTCAACGGCATAAACATCCAAGTTGAATGGTTATGCCGAGGACATTCAACGGCATAAACATCCAAGTTGAATGGTTATGCCGGCATAAACATCCAATGGTTAATTGTGCCGAAGGCATAACATCCAATGGTCATACCGAAGACATTCAACGGCATAACCATCCAAGTTGAATTGTATGACGAAAATGGTCAATGGCATGAACATCCAATGGCTATGCCGAAGACATGCAACGGCATAACCAACCAAGTTGACTCGTTATGCCAAAGACAGTCAACGGCATAACGTTCCAAGTTGAATGGTTATGCCGAACACAGTCAAAGGCATAACCATCCAAGTTGAATGGTTATGCTGAAGACCGATAACGGCATAACCATCCAAGTTGAACGGCATAAACATCCTAGATGAATGGTAATGCCGAAGGCATAAACATCCAATGGTTATGCCGAGAAAAGAATGGTTATGCCGAAGACATTCAACGGCATAATCATCCATGTTGAATGCTTATGCCGACAACAGGCAACGGCAATAACCATCCAAGTTGAATGGTTATGTCGAAAACAGTCAACGGCATCAACACTCAATGGTTATGCCGAAGACATTCAACGGCATAAGTATCCATTTTGAATGCTTATGCCGACAACAGGCAACGGCATAACCATCCAAGTTGAATGGTATGCCGAGAACAGTCAACGGCATGAACATCCAATGGTTATGCCGAAGACATTCAACGGCATAACCGTTTATGTTGAATGGTTATGCCAGCATAAATATCCAATGGTTATGGCATAAACATCCAATGGCTATTCCGAAGGCGTAAACATCCAATGGTTATGTCGAAGACATTCAATGGCATGAACATCCAAGTTGAATGGTTTTGCCTGCATAAACATTCAATGCTTTTGGCATTAACATCCAATAGTTATGCCGTAGGCTTAAACATCCAATGGTTATGCCGAAGACATTCAACGACATAACCATTCAAGTTGAATTGTATGCCGAAAACAGTCAACGATGAGCATCCAATGGTTATGCCGAAGGCATAAACATCCAATGGTTATGCCGAGAACATTCAACGGCATAAACATCCAAGATAAATTGAATAGTTATGCCGAAAACAGACAACGGGATAACAATCCAAGTTGAATGGAATTCGTAGAATCTCCATCAAACTTCACCTTACAGGTAAGTCTCGTTTAATTTTTCAATTTCATTCCGTTTCTCCAGAGTCATGCCCAGCACCTAACCTGCGAACGGGCATACGTGGGAAGTTCTGCACAGAGATTCTCAATCCAATGTTCCCTCAGCCGTGAAAACGTGCGAAGAATGGTCATGTGATAATAACATGAAGTTGAACGCTTCGAAGACGAAAGAGATGCGCGTGAACTTCTCGTCCAGTACTCCAGTTCTCCCTCTTCTCCACCAATTGTGATCAACAATCAAACAGTCAACATCGTTACGCATGCCAAGCTACTAGGCGTTACCATCTCGAATGATTTGAAATGGAACTTGCACGTAAATGCCGTCTGTAAGAATGATTCCAAGCGTTTATACGCCCTACGGCTATTGAAAAGAAACGCCCTTCCGGATTCCGTCCTAGTCAAAGTCTATCGCGCGTGTGTTAGATCTATCCTTGAGTATGCATGCGAAGCGTGGAACAACAACCTCCCTGCGTACCTTAATAACCAAATAGAGCAGATCCAGAAAAGAGCTCTTCGAATTATATACCCTTCCTTTACCTATAGTCAAGCGATGCTCACAGCCAACATTCCATCGTTGTACGATCGCCGAAGCACCCTTTGCCAGCGTCTTTTCGACAGAAATCCTGATCCAGGGCACAAATTAAACTCGCTCGTTCCAGCTCTTAGGATTAACGAACACAATCTACGCCATAATAGGTCTTTTAAGGTTCCAGTTTGTAGAACTGATCGCTACCATAAGAGTTTTATATTGTCTGTAGCATCATTATATGATATAAAAATTTTTAACTCTTAACTTTTAATATTCTTAAATCTTATGTTATTACATCACTCTAGTTATACAGTATTTTATAGTCGATAAACCATTGTAACTTCTACTTTTAATATTCTTAAATCATATTTTACTACATATTCTTAGTTATAGTAACTTACAGTTGTAAAACCAGTGTAATTCATTTTTAACTGCAAAATTGGTTGTCAATAAAACGATTATTATTATACTCTGGGTACGAGATTGGAGATGCAGTCCAGTGGCGATCTCGAGCTAGCCATGGCAACAGGTGATGCTATGAAAGGTTTAATGACTTGAATGCATTATTCAAACCTTTAGAGATGTATTGTCTTTAACTTATTTAGATGCAGATTTACTAGCATAGCATGACCAGTTTCCATGGTGCTTCGCCACTGGAGATACCCTGACACATCAGCTGTGTTGGATAACACGTTGGAGTGTTGTTTTACGCACCTATTTGTAAGAGTGTAGAAGTATTTTATTCTGGAAATCTGGATAAAACGCCCTTAACACGGACAGTGTACACGTCGTAACTACGGACAACGTACATTTTTTTAAAAATCCTGACAGCCCACAGTATAGTTTTCACGCAGGTTATTACATATTTCAAAACAAATTTAATACAGCAGTTAAAGAAATCAGAATTAATCCAGTTAGTCGATCGCTTAATGGGCTATTTTGCACATCTCAAAACTGCACTAATTCTTATTCGATTTCGGACTGTCGGAACCGTAATTATGCGAACGGATACGGAAGTCAGGGTAAACAAAGTCGACATTTCCGCCTATATTCGAGTTACAAGAATTTGGTAGAGAAAGAGAAACCTCAGATGGAATTCAACACAAGCAATCTGGTTTATCGAATAACAAACCAAATGAGGTAATTCTCAACGATCAAATGGACAACAATTTAAGAAGTCCGACGTCAGTTAAAGATACAGAAGAAACAAAGCAAGCGAAAGTGACCAGCGATATTATTAAAACATCCAACGAAACAGAAGATGCCTCATTACGAAAGGTGACATTGCTAGACATTATTAACTATTATAACTTTATTCCTTTGTACACAATTCGAATACCAAGCAACAATAATCATATATCAAACTTTTCCGCTCTTTTCTAGAAAATCTCGGATATCTGTTCGACTCTCGTGACGAGCCACCAAGAGCAGCAAGTGAACGACATATCGAAATTACCAGCCATTGAAGATCTTTGTGAAATCCTAAAACAACTTTCAAGTATGTGGGATATATAGTGAAATATAAGTGATGTTTTTATGATAATGGGTTACAAAAATATCCGATCATGACCGATAACCTGAAACTATTAGTCATTCATTAGGTTAGAGTATGGATAATTGGATCTTGATTTAGGGTCAGTTCACATGATACCGATCGAGTAATCTCGGGCTTCCGAGATAACTTGAGGGCGATCAATGTCAAAGTTAGCTCTGTTATCACGGGGGTCAAGGATATCTAAGAATAGAAACAAGTCTTCGGTTTGTCCAAGACTGCCCAAGTTTGACCTAAATTAATTAATAACGTGATTTGATTGACACCTCGAGAAAGTTTGACCCAAGTTAATTAATAACGTGATTTGATTGACACCTCGAGAAAGACACGCGCGAGAGTGATTGTGGTTTCTATCTTTGGGAGTTTTAAATAAAGTTAAGTTTGTTCATTTTGATCAAATAATCTGTAGTTCCCATTAGTAAGGGACAACTAAATCTTTGTGGCGAAAAGATGGTAGAGAGAGGCACAATTTGAATTATGAAAAGAAGCGGTTCGAATTGTCCGTAGGAGACGCTGTCCTCATTTGTGTTATTCTAATTTCTATCAACTTAAATTATTAATTAGAATTATTTTCAAATCCCAGGAGGAAAATAACTAGCACAGACATTGAAATGCTAGTATTATGCAGCAGAATTATGCAAATTATAGTGTTTGCAGGTTTTTTTGATACACCTTGTATAAAACAATCTGGGAATAGGTTTTCAAATATTAAGCACAAATTAGGCTTCTCGATATTACATTGTAACATCCGTAGTTTACCAAAAAATCTAAGCTTACTAAATGATGTGCTGCTAATGGTAAAAGAGTTGCCGAATATTATTGCAATTACTGAAACAAGGCTTGATGAAGATAGTCATCACAATATTAGAATTCCCAGTTATATTTTTTGGGAGTTAAGTCCAAAACTTCAGCAGGAGGTTTTAATTGGGTTTTATATTTCGGAGAACATTAATTTTCCCAGAAGAAATTATTTACATCTTGCTCTCACTGAGGGTGTTGAAAATTGTTGGATTGAAATCCAAAGAACTATAAACAAAAAAACGTAGTCATCAGTTGGATGTATATGTATATAGGCACCCATCGCAAAATCGCGAAACTTTTCACGAAGCTATATCGAAACAAAATTAGATTTATTACATGATGAAAACTGTGAGGTTTACATAGCAGGTGATATAAACATAGACTTTTTAAAATACCATACAGACAATAAAACATCAGACTATTTTGACACGTTACTAAATCTAAGTTTTTTTCCAATAATTACTAAAGTTACTCGAATTACCGGCCATACTGCCACACTCATTAACCATATCTATACGAATTGTCCCCCAAAAGTGGTTAAATCTGGTGTACATGCCTTGTGGTTATGTCAGATAATTTACCTGGGTTTTTTGTACCATTGAAAATAAACTTCCATTTATACAAGAAAGGAAATACTATAGAGAAATGAATAAATAAACTACAAATAAACTCTTCCATAAAAATAGATGCTGTACTGCTAAATAAGACATATGCATGATAACTTAATTCGCACTTCCTAAATGTCGGTCTAAATTTTACTGCTCAAATACCCGATTGCATGCAATGATACAAATTTGGTCCAGTTTATTAGAAGGTCATTAATAAGGACAGTTTTATGTTCTGTGCAGTATGTGTCAGTCACAAATTAAAGTGCGGCACATATTGCATGGACTAAAATACCAACAAATCATCAATTGATATCCCACAAAAATGTATTAAACTTGCTGCTGATCACATTAGTGATGTACTTACAGCAGTGTTTGGCAATTATCTTGAACAGGGAATTATGCCTGACATTTTTAAAGATATCTAGACTAACGCCTATAGATAAAGGTGGTAATATCACTGACCCATCAAACTTTAGACCTATTCCTACACTATATTTTTTCGCACAAACCTTTGAAAAGTTAGTGCTCACAAATTTCGAGTTACCTGGAAAAACATAACATTTTAAGTAAGTTTCAATTTGGTTTTCGAAAAGGTGGATCAACAGAACATGCTGTAGTGGAGATAACTGATGATTTCAAAAAAGCGATTGATAAAAATCTTTACACGTGTGGAGTAGTTCTAGATTTTTCCAAAGCGTTTGATAGGGCCTACAGTTAATCACCAAATATTGTTAAAAAAAATTAGAAACATACGGTATAAAAGGAACTCCCTTACAATGGTTTACTTATTACTTGACTAATAGACAACAATACGTATCATTGAATGATCTGGAATCACCTAAACAAACAATAACATGTGGAATCCCACAGGAAAGTTCCTAGGGTCCACTGATATTTTTAATTTACATAAATGATACATGCCAAACTATTCAAGTAAGTTATCTTTTAGGATATTTGCTGATATCAATACTAACATTTTTGCCTCCTCCTCAATTACTGACCTTGAAACACTAATTAATGAAAAGCTTACAGTAAAATAAAAGAATGGTGTGATATAAATAAACTATCTATAAGTGTTAAGAAAACAAATTATATGATAATTAAATCTTCAAGAAAAAAGATAACAGGAAATATAAATATTAAAATAAACTACTTATCAGTAGTATAAATGCTGACTTGCTCCTTAATTTGACGATATATAAAAAACGGCCTCATCTTTCCAAATTAATTTAACAACGCACCCCAGTTTAAATACAATCTCGTGAGCTCCTAACCCATCGTAACTGACAGTAAGCTCAACACTAACTTAATCGTTGTGACGTCATTATTGTAAATATGAATAAATCCTTGTTTCGGTCGTAAATATATTTCTTTGATCTTGACCGTAATCACAACCCATCCCTAACCCTAGCTTTATACACCCTTTTCATAAATGGCTGCCGATTAAAAATTCTTTTATGTGCATATAAATTGGCCCAACTAGCCTCGTTTCTGGGTAGAAATTCCTTTGAAATCTTAACATGAGTACGAGGCTAGTTGGGCCAATTTATATGCAAAAATAATTTTTAATCGGCAGCCATTTATGAAAAGGGTGTATTGTGCGCGAAACATGAGAATCTAACCATAAACTTTTTTTAATCTTTCTATCCTACCGTTACTCTAATATCTGTGACATCAGAACGACAATAGTATGGAAAATTGCACCCATTTTTGGAACCTTTTCACTATAGACCACAATATTAGCCAATAATTATTTTAAGAGCACACAGATTATCCAATGCTTTTAATTACACAACAACGATACACTGTATCACTATTAAAGACCACACGTATACTTCAAACTATCACAAGACCACAACTGTACAGTGAGTGCGGACTGTCCGGTACCAGAGGAGGAGTGAGGACTATACCGGCATGCAACGCGGTCAGACGCGGTTTTTTACATATTATCGATTTCTCGCTCTGCGCCGTCATTGTTCGGTCGGCTTTCGTTGTGTTTACACCTCGAGGTTTCGAGAGATTCAGAAAAAGATTTATAGAAAAAAATTGTAAAATGGTGAATTTTTGCACTGTTCATGGAAAGAAAGCTTTGCTTTTGGGTGGACACGAGCCTCTGTTTGTGATGAACTTGAATGTCGTGAGGTTCATGTTTATAGTTGAAATTGTTCGCTGTCATTGCGGTAGTTCTGCACTGGTACAAATTAACTCTAGTTGTGTTTTTAAGGTAAGATGATTTATATAAAATAGAAATATAAAAATGCTCTCATCTCATACTGTATTATACTATAAAATTATATATTAAAGTACAGTACATGTGATTGATATATTTCACTTAAAATTGTTGTAATACAGCAGTATTAAACGTATTTTTATTTCATATCATGTAGTTCTTCGACCCTAATGATCCACGGGAAGGAAGTATAAACAAAGAATATAACAATGTTATGTGGGAGTTTGACATTTCAACATCACCAACATCCCAAGCAATCCCACCATGTGACCCAGATAGTCAAGATGATGAGTTGGACAGTGTACTTCCACCAATAAAATTGCATCAGCCAACTGATTGTAACTGTTTTAATTTACCAATAAATCCTGTTTGCCCTGACGGACATTCATACACACCGAATGATGGAAGAAGCGCCCAGTAGTCGCGCTTGTTGTAGAGAATGAAATGGAGGAAATTCAGCACTATCGCAACACTATATATAAATGTATTGACTACTGTGTGATGCATTGCAAGGATTTATACTGATCAACCAGTTATCTATGCTCAAATGATCAACCAGTTGTCTTTTATTTTGCTCTCAGCCTAACGCCAGATTATTTTACTGTCTAACGCTAGACTATTTACTCATCAGGGTGAGAGTGCTGCCACTCAATGGGTTAATTAAAAAACATTCAAACACAATGATTGGCAGAAGCTGCAAAATTGTTTATTGGTGTCTGGTGTGATACTGACATTTCTTTTATTTGTAAGGATAGAGCTGGGGAGCTTCTAGTGGTACAGTCTTGGCCCTACCCCGGTTTTCCTGTACAGCCGTGTTTTCCTCACTTCCCTGATTCTACCATAAGTATTGTATCCCATGGACACCAGTCACACCACCTTATCAGTTCTGCAGTTTTTTGACACTCTACCGTAAACCTCCAACTATAAGCCCTGGGCTTATATTCTTTCGTAAGCAATTTTTGATGGGCTTACACAAGGGGGGAGGCTTATATACAGGGGGGGTATATTTGGAGGTTTATGGTATGTCAACCTCGTACCCAGGGTCTTTCCTCTTGGGGAGCAAAGACCCTGGTAGACGCTGGTCACGTGATCTGCTAAAATCTAGCAGATTTCTAATTAGCCATCTTGGTTTTGTTTACGACAATCATACAAAATGCAAATTATAAATTAAACTATCAAAATAATCCAAATATCATAATATCAAATGTTTATTGACCTCATCTTCGATTGCTAATTAAAAATCTGCTAGATTTTAGCAGATCACATTGACCAGCATCTACCAGGGTCTTTGCTCCCCAAGAGGAAAGTCCCTGGGTATGAGGTTGATGGTATGTATGGTTTTCATGATTTTCAGTGTATATAGCTCATCACAAATTAATAAAAAGATCACACACTACATAATTGATGCTGATAAAATTTATTTATTTTAAAATCGAAAAAATATGAACGTAATATTATTGTACTTAAAGATAATTAAAATAATAATGATAATTAAAATGTTTTTAAAAATAAAATTTTATGCGCACAATTTTAAAATGTTGCACACATTCATTTCACCAGTACACATGGATTCTATATGATGACGTATATGAAAAGTGATGCTTTTGCTCTAGCTTAATGATGCATTAAAACAATTTAGAGGTATTACATAATTGGTAAACCTCTTCAATCGTAATCATTTGCATGATTGTCTGCAACAAATATGAATTCAATGAATGCTTTATCTTCCTCAAATGTCCATTTATGAAGTTTTACTGGGAATTTCTTTGGAGGAGTCGTTTAATCTTTCTGATAAGAAACTACAAAACAAACAGCAAAAGTCAGAGGGGCAATGTCAGTGCCAGCACAATAAGACAACAAAGAAACTCATGGATTTTTACCAGGATTGTGGGCATGCTTCTCCAGGAAATTTGTGTACTATAGGTTTTCTGATATGCCACTCCCAGCATTGAAAAATATTGGCGTACGGGTGGAAATAAATCGCCCGACATTGTCATGAATTTATTGATAGATGAACAAGAGGTATAAAATACAAGGAACATAACTCCTATGCAGGCTTGCAGCAATACTGTTTAAAGTAAAATATCTTAAAACAATTGCCCAATTTTTAAAGCAGAATTCTGTCCAACCCCAGCCTCGTACACCTATGGACAGAAATTCTCACAAGCAAAAAAGTATTAAAATACAATGTTACTATTACTATAATAATAACTTTTAGCCCCCCCCCTCCCATCCCCCCATTAACATTTCATTGTCTCATTAACCCATTGAGTGGCAGCACTCTCCACTTGACGAGTAAAATCGTCTGGCGTTAGACAGAGTAAAATACTAAAGTAGGGTGCATCAGAGAGCATTGCCACTTAAAGGGTTTAAAATACAATGTTTTTGTACAGTCGTACTGTATTTTATGTTTGTAAAAACCTTTGTACTTTTATACCTTTGGTGATGTTTCAGGACTCTGAAACAAAGTTCGACTTGATGTTGAATTCTTCAAACGTGAAATTCTGTGTCTCTTATTATTAGGTTTCCCTTGGGTATCACCCTTGGAAGTATATACCCGTTTTATAGCAGTATCATCCAGTTTTACTCCAAAATAGCCGAATTCTATAATAAAATGAAAAAAATACAGTCAGTGCAGTATAAGCATATCTAACCTTAAAAGTTACATTAAACTAAAAATATGTAGGAACATAATTATATGTGTAATTGTGTATGTTTCAAAATTATCATGGAAAATAGCGATTCGTACAATAGTTTCCTTCGCGCCATGATGTTTATCACGCGATCTATTCCCGCCATCGGCGATAGAATATAGCAAAAGTACCCCATTCTCAAACCGCGATTACTAGTCAATTTCGTCGAGCTACTTTGAGTTTGAAAGTACTAATTGAAAGAACAAACTTTCCTTAATTCGATGACGTGTTTTATTTTAATTTCCCCTCAAAAAAATGAATGTGTCCACTGACCCGAATCACGCATAATTACAAGGCGTAATTAACATAACTAAAAAACAATTCCTGTACCAAACAAGTCAAAAATAATTTAGTTAGGTTCTTAAATAATACAAATATAAAAACATACCTTTGAAAAAACGAGATATAAGGAGCCAAAATCGCAATGTATTTCAACAACTTTTCGCCAAATGTTCGTTGAAAATCGTAATTGTGAATAATAATGAGAAGCAATGCATTGTGGGAAGACCCTCATTCCTCCTCTGGTCCGGTACGTACTATTTAAAACGCGAGCAGGAGTGCTTTATCAGACAAAAAACACGTGAGCGCAGCTCGAATGTTTTATCTGATAAAGCACGGACTTTTAAATGGCTAGTAAACATAAAAGCCCGGTTCACAATATACCTATACTTACACCTGCGGTATGTTGGCGGGCTATTGACAACAACTGCTCTGAAAAGCTGTGAACAATGATAGCGCAGGTATACCGCAGGCATATGTGAACCAGGCTAAAGAAAGAGTAAAGTAAAGTGCTTAGCTGATATTTTACTTCGCTTGAATATACTTCTTCGCCAAGTTGCCTTTCTTTTGATTTTACTGAAGTGAAGTCGATCGTTTAAGAACTGAATATCGAACAACATAGTCATGGAGCAAAACTTGCATCCAAGGACGTCAAATTAAAGCCACGTTAATTACTTCGAAAACTACAGGGTGTATAAAAAAACCTGCAAACACTATAATTTGCATATTTCTGCTGCTCACCAGCATTTCAATGTTTGTGCTACTTATTTTGCTCCTGG
Source organism: Paramuricea clavata (assembly GCA_902702795.2). Lineage (NCBI taxonomy): Eukaryota > Metazoa > Cnidaria > Anthozoa > Malacalcyonacea > Plexauridae > Paramuricea > Paramuricea clavata. Next base: position 14,238 of record CACRXK020004685.1, on the reverse strand, counting down.
GATTTGAAAATACATTCTAACTAACCGCGTTGATAGAAATTAGAATAACAAAAAGTTATTTGTAACGCAAAAAACTAATTATCAGTTCGATTGCGAATGGGTCAACTATTGTGTTTACGCACGCTTGGGATCAATTAGTGCTGAATCATGCAAATTCTAAAAACATTGTACTTTAAAGGTTTCCAGGTTTTTTGATGCACCCTGTAGAGTTGAGGAAATGGTTTTTAATATTTCGACACATGCCTAACATAACAAAAGCATGATCAATTATAAAAAATATTCAATACCCATACTTCAATCTGATACACGATCCTACTGACTTGCCCCTGGCTGCGTTGCATGCTTAAACAATGCCCATGCATAAATTAAATTATGTTGTGTATGCACTGAGTATAGTGTAGTGTGCTTTTTAGCGGCCAAAGTACATTTAATTAACCCATGAAATGGCACGCAAATCATCGACATCGTTCTTTTAAAACGCCATGCTATAAACATAGTTGGGAGTTGCCGGACTGTTCATACCATGTGTCCGTGTCAATTACCTTATTGTCAAATCATATTCAAACAACCTAAACCCTGTTTAAATTATAGCAAAGTGAAACTGATGGACAATAATTGATTCGCTTTTAATGCTTGAAATGAACGCTTTCAGACGTGCAAATACAATGTTGATTTTACTGCTAAGTACTAAATGAAATAAGAAAAGACAAAAGAAAATAAAGCGAAGAGCACAAACGCATAAATTCGCTTTCTAAGCGTTATAAATTGTTTGTAATAAACAAATTCAGTATATATAGTGTAAGACCAGCAAGAAATCTACAGACCAGGCATATACAATGAAATACAAAATACACCAAAAGAACTGCATCGTTACCGGCTTATATATATAAACTGACTAATGAGATTCCCCGTATTTATAGCATCATGCATGCAAAGCATTCTGGTCGGCTAACAGCAATGCATTCTGGTCGGTTAACAGCAGTGCATTCTGGTCGGAGAAACGTAAGTAAAATCTTACTTTCAGAGCCCAATACGAATTAGAACTGCTGACTTGCTTGCTCGCTTCAGGCTCGCTCAAAAATAGAGATGGAACAGTCAATTATCTTGAAAAAAAAAGACAATATTAAATACCTAGGCGTTTTCATTGATGGTAAGCTCTCGTGGAAATATCACGTAGCGTACATGTTCCCGATTAATTGAACTGTCTATAAAATGTCTACACGAGATAATTCGCCACTTTATTCCGAGTCTTTAAACACAAAAATAGCCTAAATATTGTCACACATTTTGTAGTCGAAAAATATAAACTAGAACGTTCAAACTACGTTTTGGCGCCCGCGCGACTATTTCAGCGGTCATGATAACAAGTACTTCATATAATAATATAGTTCGTTAACATCCCCCTCCCGAATGCAACGCATTCGATTTCACTTAAAGACAATAAATAGAGGGATTAGCAATGTCAATGAATACTAACAAATACGACTTAATTAACGTACTTTATGTTCACTTCTATATAACGTTTCAGTTATCTATCTTCATTGTCCGAATGTTCGTCAATAAATAGAGGGATTAGCAATGTCAATGAATACTAACAAATACGACTTAATTAACGTCCTTTATGTTCACTTCTATATAACGTTTCAGTTATCTATCTTCATTGTCCGAATGTTCGTCAACATACTCGAGAGGACACAATCGATGTATAGGACGGAAATATTCTTTGTTCCTGGATTTCACCTTTACAACTCGGACTAGGCCGTCACTTCCTTGATACGCTTCGATCACACGGGCAAGAGGCCATTCTCCCTTATTTGCTTTCGGTTCAGCAATCAATACTACATCGCCTTGTTTCAGGTTATGTTTGGGATGAAACCATTTCTTGCTTACATTAAGACGTGGAAGGAACTCCTTTCTCCAGCGATTCCAGAACAGCTGTAACAATTGTTGTATTCGATGCCAGCGATTCCTAGGGTTGTTCGCTTCAACTTGATCAAGAGCTTCAGGAGCAAATACCCCACCGACTGTCCGACTATAAAATGATTTGGAGTAAGTGGGAACGGGTCGTTTGGATCTGAACTCACATAAGTGATGGGCCGTGAGTTTACCAGTCTTTTAGCTCCACACATTGCGGTCTGAAGTTCTTCATCCGTCACATCTGCATCTGCTAGGACAATCTTTATTGCCTTCTTGGCGCTCTTTATCATAGCCTCGAAAATCCCTCCAAAATGAGGGGCCGATGGAGGATTGAATTTCCATTCAATAGGTTGATACTTGGTGGTTTCTTGGGCAATTTTGTCGTGGTTAAAAGCTTGAACTAATTTTCTCATCTCCCGCTCTGCGCCCACGAAATTGGTCCCATTGCCCGATATAACATATACGGGCGTCCCCCTCCTCGATACCATTCGCGTAAAGGCATTGATGAAGGAAGCCGTGTCTAATGAGTATGACATCTCAAGGTGAACAGCCCTTGTCGCTAGACAAGTAATAGGCATAGGTATATCTTTGCTTTGGCTTGCCTCGTCCTTGCTTCGTTAGAAATGGGCCTCCATAATCCACTCAGACTCTTTCGAAAGCTCGTAACGATTGAAGTCGCGGTCTGGGCAGCGGTGCCATCTTCTGCTCTGCTGTTTTTACAGAAAAACGTCGTCGACATTGCGCACATGACTCAACGATATTCCTTAGCGCGCGTCTTCCTTTTACGATCCAAAAACGACTCCGGAACCATGTCCGAGTTCTTCATGTGCATCTTTGATGATGAGTCGGGTCACCATGTGTTCCTTTGGCAATAAAATGGGGTGTCTTGTGTTGTAGGATAGTTCATTCGCAAGTCTTAAACGTCCGTCCATCCTCAGAAGACTTTCATCACCGTTCTTTGGACTAAGTCGCAGTAAACATCAATAAATAAGATAAATAAGATAAAAGGAAACACACAATACCTGAAAAAACTTTGGAAGAAAGTATACAAGTGTTGCTCCTGACTGACTTCTGTAGAATAACCTAACCTTGACACTCGCGCCTTTTATACGCAGCAACAGAGTAAAATTCCCAAATGTAGCAACTTCTCCTCGTGATATTTCGCTGCATTTCATTAGCTATAGTAAATCTAACTATATATATATATATATATATATATATATATAATCTTAAATATGTAATTATTATGTAATTTTAACTTATCCTCTTAATTTATGTAATACTGGTGTAATTTAACCTTTTTGGGTTACAAAGTCAGTAGTTATTAAATCAATTCAATTCAATTCAATTCAATTCAATTCAATTCAATTCAATTCAATTCAATTCAATATATATATAATTTCATAAAGTAATTTCCCGTTTTTAAGAATAAAGAGTGCTCAATACAAGACAATTGTAGAGCTTATAATAATAATTTAATATTTTAATACAATTTTTCAATTGAATAAGTTGCTACTTTAAGTTTCATGCAACAAGCAATCATCAGGCAACATATTAATACGGTTAAGTTGTTGCGTTTTACTACTCGCAATGTTTGCTGACGCGTGTTCGTTAAGAAAAAAATATAT
>CACRXK020004685.1:0-10673 GCA_902702795.2 Paramuricea clavata | reverse complement strand
TGATGATTGAAACATGTTCGTCAGTAATATTAACAATAGTTTTGGCCCAAGCGATGGCTTTATCGAGGAGTTCTTCACTGATGGAAGGGTAGTAGTCGACGATATCAAAAGAAACAAAGTTATACTGAGATTTGTGTTCGTAGCGAAATTTTCATGAAATGCGTGCATGCGCGCAGATTCCACGCGGGACGATTCAAACGAACACGCGTCAGCAAACATTGCGAGTAGTAAAACGCAACAACTTAACCGTATTAATATGTTGCCTGATGATTGCTTGTTGCATGAAACTTAAAGTAGCAACTTATTCAATTGAAAAATTGTATTAAAATATTAAATTATTATATATATATATATATATATATATATATATATATAGGGAAAGCAATAAATTTACTATTCGGTGAACAAATAGTTCCTATAATAATAACCTATAAAACTGAATATTTACTTTAAATATTCCTTAATTTAATATACTTCTTAATAAACATCTTAAACTTCAAAATTTTCAAATACAACGACATTTCTATACTTATTTAGTTGAACAAACGTCATGCGTAGCGTATCAAACTCCAAAACGTAGCTTTTCATCCGACAGAAAAATATACCGAATCTACACAGAGAAAACAAGAATGTGCCTAATATTTAAGCTTTTGGCTTGAAAAGAAATCCTAATCCGTACAAAAAGAACGGGAAACCCTTGACTGTCCCGGGGAGAGAGAAAAATATAGTAATATATACGAACAAGTTGAAACACATAAAAATGATTAGTTATATTTTTTTAAAATCTGACCCAACTAATTTCATGCATGGGCTAACTTACAGTAACATGTATACGTGTTGAGTGTACCTAAGATATTTTGGTTGGCATACATATTCTCACGAGTCTGGCTAATAATACTGAGCAAAAAATACACAAATCTCATGTAATCTTCGCTAGTCGAAAAACGAGTAATATATCATAATGCAAATAATAATATATGTACTATTTAAAGCACGAGTAGGAGTGTTTTATCACATATAAAACACGACGCGTAGCGGAGTGTTTTATATGTGATAAAACACGACTACGAGTGCTTTAAATGGCCTAAAAAACGACCCATCTTCTGATGAGTACATTAGCGAAGTAATTTTTAAAATAAACTTTGTCTAAACCGAGAAAATCAAAGCTAAAATTTATGTAAATTAACATGATTTTTTATCACATATAAAACCACGACACGCTTATGATTTTTCTTTGCGTTTTGCTCCTGAATTATTAAAAATGAGTTTTTTAAATATATATACAAAACTTAAGGGTGTCCAATTTCAAGTCTATGTTCGTCAAGTCTGTCGTTATCCAGAATTTGAAGTTATAGCAATATCTGCGTCATGTTCGTACTTTCAACCACGGGGGTTTCCAAACGGTATCCTCCGTGATGAGAGACATATATTTACCACTTGGATTGTAGCTGAGAATTGTGGTAATGGCATTCCCGACATTGTAATATTCGGCTGGAAAGTAAACTTGATTTGAAAAGTGATCATCTGCCTGAACGATGGTCCCAGAAACTGCGGCTACAAGTTTAATGACGAACAACAACGCCCAAAAACATTGACAATTCATCAGGCCGTTCTTCCACCAGTTGTCAGAAATATATAATTTTATTTCGTTTTTCTACGCGAGGTAGGGAAACGTTTACAATCAATCTCTAATAACTATCAGTTCTAAGTGTTCGTCTTCTTGCAGTAGTTTTCCAAGAGTTCACTTCAGCCTTCAACTGGCTTTCACTGTTTGTGATCTGTTGTTCGTTAATTTCTTCGTTTTGTCTTGTTTCGTTTGAGCTTTCTACAACTTTTCATACATAATTTTTACTTCGTTGAGTCCACTGACGAATTTGGGTTGTGCACGCCCTTTTATACTAACGGTTGAGGGATCTTTGTCCACGTGATGTAGCAAGTGGTGTGATTTGTATCCAGTCAATCAATGTTGAGGTTTAAAAGTGTGGGTTGGCGTTGGTAGCTCGTTCCGGCACTCAAATTCTGTTTATTTAAGGCGTTGTCGCACTTGTCGAGTTGGTTCGCTGTTCAATCGATCAATAGAAAGATTTAGAAAAGACGACGCGACCTCAAATACGACGTGGATATCGTCATTTGGCGCCACTGACTATCGTCAGCTTCTGGTTTGCCACGTCGTCTTGGACTATTTCACGACGCGAAAATGCAATTTTCACGTCCTCTATAGAACGTCACAGATTTATGCTTCTTTTGAAAAAAATATGAGAGCGTATGCATGATAAAAATCACCCTATTTTGTTCCCCATGTATTGTTCAATGATTCTAGGTAATGGTTTTTCATTGACAAGGTTGTTTTTCTAGTATTTCGCTAAATTTTGAACGTGTTAATTTTTGACAAATACTTTCGGTCGCCATAACAAATCAACAAAACTGCAAGCATTTTGTTGTATACAATTGTATGCCCATTTTTGGGGGGAGGGACATTCAGGTCTAAGTGATTTTTTAGTGCAGGTTATTGACGTCACGAACGTTAATAACCCCACTGAGAGGGAGAGCTTTTGGATTGAGAAACTTAATAGTTATGTCCCACGTGGGCTTAATTTAAGGGAAGCTAGAGGTTTAATTAATTTATGTATAGCTAAACGTTAGACTATTTAAGCAAGAGACGGAGATGATGTAGCGTTATTCTGAAGAAGGGGCTTGTCCCCGAAACGTAAAAAATATAATTTAATTACTTTGAAGTTTTTGATTTCTTGATATTTTTATATATATATATATATATATATATATATATATATATATATATATATATATATATATATATATATATATATATATATATATATATAATCATGAAATATTTACTGAATGTCATAAACATACTCGTTTATATTAATTCAGCATCGAACAATACTAGTTCTGTTTTATTGTTCGATGCTGAATTAATATAAACGAGTATGTTTATGACATTCAGTATAAATTTTATGATTTCCAGTCTTGGGTCCGTCTGACTGTGTAGCTCAGTTGGTAGAGCGTCGATCTAGTAATTCGAAGGTCGCGGGTTCAAGACCCAGCCGCGACAGACAGCGTCTTTCTGCTTGCGCTGGGTATGGAAATTATATAATACACACTCTAGAACATTTTCATCTTAATATATCTATATATCTATATATATATATATATATATATATATATATATATATATATATATATATATATATATATATATATATATATATATATAGTATTTTATAATACTTATACAAAATATCATAGTAAAATCTTCAACCTATACCTATGTGAACCTTACTTACCTATACTAACCTAAATTTACTTACAATTTTATTGAACCAAGATTTTGATGACGTAATGTTATAATTACTCAACCGCGCGAAATATACCGATGAATGATTGACAGAAATGCCCTAAGCATGCACATTTTCATGTCAAAGAAGAACCAGCCTTGGACTTTGAATTATGTAAACACAACAGCCCACCATGCAAGGTTATCGTCCATCTTTGACAAATTGACGAGTTATCTATCTTGCCTAATGGACAAATAATTGACATTTTTACGCAAGTCCGAAATGAGATATACTTTATCTGCGTTTTACAGCAAAAATGCTCGTTATCTCTCCATTTGACGTAACTAGTATCTATAATTACCTGGGGTGCAAACTGAACTATTTTTATACCATTTTTAATACTGTCGTAACACAGCTATAAGATGCTGGGTTATATTCGAAGATCAACTTTAAATATTCATGAGTTTGCAAAGGACCTATTCCCTAATGTACAAAATTTTTATCTAGACAAGTCTAGACAGCAATTTCATCATAGCTTGAAAGAGCGTCACAAAATTAGTATTATTCTGAAGTTTCGTTGTAAAATGTTGATAATACGTTTGCCGTTTTTCGGTCATTTTGTATTTTTACGCGTGGGAAATTGATATCTTTTTTCAGAAAGCGGTATCAATTTCCCGTGCATGCGTAATACAAAATGACTGAAAAACGGCAAACTTCGCAGGACTATATTATCCGCATTTTACAACATTTCGCAACGAAACTTAATTCGGAATATTACTAATTTCGTGATGTTCTTTCGAGCTTTCGAGTTGTCTAGACTTGTCTAGATAAAAATTTTGTTTATTAGGGAATAGGTCCATCCGACGAAAGCTGTACCTTTCTCTGGTTCGCTTACACTTAGGATAGGCCACCCAAGTATGGACGCCCCAAACAGTTGAGTTGGTGAAAAAAGTAGAACGAGTTCAGAGGCGTGCAACAAAATATATTTGAAATGTTCCTTTATTTGTGATATAGAATATATCGACCGACTCCTTGCAACCAGTTTGCTTCCTCTCAGCTACTGGCACGAATACCTGGACGTAATATTCGTCTATAAGGCAAATCACGACATTTTTAATATTGATAAAAAAATCCTTCCATTTCCTCAACCTCAGAATCAAAGACAGACAAGATCATTTAACCCCAACTCACACAAATATAAAATTCCAACATACAAGACGTCAACCTATGAAAAATCTTACAAAATCCGAGCAAGAACATGGAACACACTACCTATAATCATATTAAATCCAACATTTTCAGAATTCAAGAATCTTCTTTTTAAGTACTATATTTTTGCACTAGAAACTACATAAGATGTTGAGGATCCCCGTACATGGAAAAGTGCGTGTATAAAATGTAAGTCCGCCCGGAGTTTAACGAGCTCTCCATTGACCGGCTGTTTTTAGACTTAATGCATGCGCAATGACTGCAGTTGTTCAGTGTATTGTTTATTGTGTGTGCTTAGTATACCTTGTAAATTGTTTTCGTTATTGGGGCTGCTGTAATTGGCAATAGCTGTTGTGCATGGTTTTCCAGCCAATGAATGTATAAGTATATGATGGCAAAGTAAATAAATAATAAATGCAAGTTATTCAAAATTTAAAATTTTATAAAATAAATTACTATTCATTCAGACAAGATTTCTTGAAAAATATTTCCATGTTTGTAAAGAAGCTGTTGAGGAGATAACTTTGTTAACCTAGGATTAGGTTAACCGGTTCTCGAACAATCGGCCCCAATTCCACATGGGGTACGATTTGCTCGACAGTCAGTCTTGAAAACGAAGATTGACACTCATATAACAACAGAGGTTATTGGTTCTATAAATCTCATTTCATTTTTTTTCAGGTCATTCTGGGATTCGGTTCGAGGATGCTACTTTCGAAGCAGCACTTGATTTCAATGCCCTTTTAGAAATGGTTAAAAAATCTCGCTCTTTCTCTTGCTGTCTGATCGAGTGCTGTACCATACTTGAATCATTACTTCGCATTTTCCAGCCAGAGAATTCCACACAACAGCGTACTCAATTACAGATACTAAAAGAACTCGGCTACCTGTACCTTGAAACCACTGACTATCCAAAATCAATCGAGTACGCCCAGAAGCTTCTACATTTGGCCGACACGTTGAACGTTCAGAATTTCAAAGCAGATGCCGATAACCTACTTGGTACCAACTACGCCCATCAGGACTCGTTCGAGAAAGGACTGTTGCACTTAGACGCATATGAGCAATACTGCCATGAGACCGCTGACGAGTTGGGCAAAGCCAACATATTGTTGATGCGGTCCAAAATTGCTCGTCAACGTCACGAAGATGAAATATCTTTACGGTATGCAAAGGATTTTCTGGATAAAGCTAAAACAGCGAACGATGAAATAGTTGAAACTAAGGCCCTGGTTAATCTTGCTGATGCACATTTGCGTCTTTTTAACATACAACAGAGCTTACACTTTTCCGACAAATGTCTGCAATTAGCTAAAAAAATCTGTCATGTCAAAATGGAGATGGAAGGCAAGTTTTCAAAGGCCACTGCAATTCTAGTGTTGGGAGAAAATGAGAAAGCGTATATTATGCTCATGGAATGCCTTAAGTTCCTTGAAACTCATCACAAGAATAAAGATTTAGAATATGGAACCTTGGTGTTGAACAACATTAGCTATGCAGCCCTTCGTTTGAGCCAGAAGTACGATAGCAACAAGCTGAGGGAAGAGGCCTTGGTATTTATCCAGAGATCTCTATCGATTGCCGAATCCATTAATGTTCCTAGTGATGTTGCCCTCGCTCATTTAAATATGGGGTTGGCGCTTATGGAAGGTTACGAAGATTATGACAACGCCATAAAACATTTTGACGAATGTTTAAGAATTGGAGCGGAATTGAAAGGCACCAGAATTATTCATAACTGCAACTGCAGCCTCGGTAGGTTATACGAAGCCAAAGGAGAAAGACGGATTGCAAAGGAGTATTTCACGAAAGCACTAGAAACAAAAGACCCACCTTGTACTCACTGGGGTGAGGCAGACAATCTACAATTCAGCCCCGACTACTGGCTGGCATTACAGCACATCGATGAGAAAAAGTGGAAAGACGCGGAGAAATGCCTTCAAGGAGTGATTCAAAGATGCAAACGTCAAGGCAAGAGTGTCAACGACAGCCTTCTCAAAATATCCTTCAACGACAAGTTGACACAGCCATACCAGTATTTACAATATGCTTATCTCGAAATGGAGGCCAATAAAGACGCTTTAGTCATTGGCGAAGAAGGAAGAGCACGAGATTTTTACGACAAAGTGGTTGACAGAAACGACAATGTTGCAGTTGAACCTGCACGCAACCCAGATCTGTTAAAGATCTTCAAGGCTCACAATACAGCCGCGTTATTTTTATCTCAGCTGACTGTCGTAGGTCGAGTGTATTGTTGGTTGATTGGAAGCGATAGTAGAATCATACATGTATTTTGGGTGTCACAAGACAAGTGGAAACCATTGCACACCAAACTGTGTGTTGCCATGCACGAATTTGCAGTTCAGTGGGAAAATTCAGAGATATCCATTGAATACAGAGGAGTGGAGACGGTGGAAGATGACGCCGTAGTTTCATTTTCTGAGTATCTACAAAGCGGTAGCAAACACACCGAGTCTTCAATGGAAGACGCGCTCGAGAAGAAGGTTTTGGACCCAATTCCTATGTCAAAACATTTGTTCGACCCATTCGCTGAGAAAGAAATCAATGGAAGCATAACAGGGATCAATGAATCGATTCCAAGATCAATCCATAGCCCAATATCTCAAACACAACCATATTTTTCTTTGAGACGTGAGGCAGCAACAAGTTCAAAGAAAGATTCAACAAATCCAATCGAAGAGTTGTCGGAGATTACGAATGAAATAAGGTAAATTATTTTCAAGTGAAACTTTGGGAAAATTAATGTATTTCTAGATTATAGCTTCTAATATAAAAATAGATTAAGGAACTCGCATTTCGATAACGAAATAAATTGTTCTCGAATTCGTCTAAGAAAAGAGTCCAACTGTTTTGGGCTGCTTCTGATGTCGAAAAATTGATCCGTGCGGTAAATATTTCTTCCCATCAAAAATCTTTTGCCATTTCTTCAATTAAACATTCGAACTTCTGAATCTTTCAAAATTTGGCGCGACGATCCAATTCCAAATACATTGTTCCACATTAGTAATCGCTACGCCTCCGTACTTCATACCCGTTTTCGCCTGTTTCATTGTACCTTAAATCATTATTTGTTCTTAATAAATTGCGCGCCATCGCCATTATGTTCTTGTGGTTCTTTGACTGTGGCCGATACGATGCTCAACGCTATGTTCTTCTTGCTTCCGCTGCACATTAACTTGGTTCCAAATGGTTAAATTCAACAAGCAAAATGCGTTTATCATGGTTTTTGAACGGCCATCCTGACGTTGCGCCACAAACAGATGCTAATCTTTTTCTAATTCTTCAAAACTTTATTGTGAACTCTTTTTCTAATTATTCAAAACTTTATTGTGAACACTATAAACGCTTTCGTTAAAGTCAAGAACACTTTTCAGCCATGTGGAAATGTTAATTTTGTAAGATAGAAGACGCTGTTAATTCTGCAGGTGCATGGCGATGTGTGTGTCAAGATTTATAGTGATTATTTTTCTCATACGTTGCGACTATATATTTATTAATTTCACTGCAAACTATGCATTTATTGTTAGGCAAGCTTTCCCTAGATAAGCCTACGGCTTTTGGAAAAATTGCCATTTCTTCTTTTTTTTAAAATTAAATTAATATTGTTTATATGAAACTGACATGACCGATGTTTGATCTGCATACAGAAAATCTCCAAAGCAAATAAAATATATGTCCCAACCTAACTAACTTCAGCACTGGCCAATCCCAATTAAAACACTGGCGGGGCAGCAATAGGGGGGTGACACCCCCCTGAAAACGTCTTTTCGGCAAAATAACCGTTTTATCGCAAATCGTTTTCGTAATCATCGAATATATTTGAGTAGCTCGGATTAAAAAGTAATAGTTATAGCAAAAAATTTGATAAATTAACGAAAATTTTAAGAAATTACGGTACATGAATTGGAAAGTTAGTGAACAATAATTTTTTACCTAGCCTCTACTGCTACGGCCCTGGACACTGATTGCGCTAAATTTCGCATGACAATTTTCAGGCGAAGAGTTCATAAAATGTGTAATTTTTTTCTAATTAAGCGAGCTGTTTCTGAATCCAATTGAGCATCATTTAAATCAGATGATCAAAGCGTCCACAACTGGAAAACCCTCACTACTGATCATTCCACAAGAAAATACCTTCAATATTCCTTATGCAGCATTACGATTGAAGAATGGGAAATACCTTTGCCACCAAGTGACCTTACTCGAGGCATTCTCTTTACATTCGTTCATTCACTCCACCAGACGACCGGAATCTACCAAAGAGGACAGCGATCGAATGGAAGAATCACTTATCGTCGGGAATCCAACCAATGACCTCCCTGAACTGCCATGTGCTCAACAAGAAGCAGAAATGATTGCAAGGTTGCTTGGTGTCATCCCACTGATCGGGCGTTTGGCAACACGTAGTGAAGTAGTAAGTCGCCTTCCGTCAGCACCAATAATTCATTTTGCTTGCCATGGTAGTAATGATGGACGAAGCTTGTTTTTGGCGCCAGAAAAGGAATGGTAAGCAGTCTAAATATTTCTGTAATTTAAGCCATGGTCATAGAAATTGTTTGACCAAAATTTGGGAGACCGTGAACTGCGATGTTACGTTATTAGTTTGGACTTGCGAAGACAAACGATATACAGCTTTTCCACATGTTTCACTCAGTTATTCAGCCAACGGTCTCGCTACGGACTCATGTGAAAAGCCGTCAGCAACGCTCTGCCGAAACTCGTGTGTTTTCTCCGGGCGCTCCGGTTTCCTCCCACAGGGAAAGTTGACAGGGTGGGTTAGGATAATAATAATAATAATAAATAATAATAAATAATAATATAATAATAATGATTTAATAGCATTTCCACATAGTGGCTCTTCTATGCTACAAGTGAGTTTGATTATAGGATAACGAAGTATACAACACATACAACAGAGTACATAATACGACACAACAATACACAGTAAAATACAGTACAGTTAACACACTATATATACACACTTTATATAAACACAGTTAAGAAAGGGCTATTACTATAACAAGGAATGGGGAATCGGGGAAAGGAATCGGAGAACGGAGAATGGGGAATGGGGAATGGGGAATGCTAAAACCCGGAATACTAAAATGGGGAATCTCTAAAACACGGAATACTAAAAGCCGGAATCTCTAAAACACGGAATACTAAAAGCCGGAATCTCTAAAACCCGGAATACTAAAATGGGGAATCTCTAAAACCCGGAATACTAAAAAAAGGAATGTCTAAAACACGGAATACTAAAATGGGGAATCTCTAAAACACGGAATACTAAAAGCCGGAATCTCTAAAACCCGGAATACTAAAATGGGGAATCTCTAAAACCCGGAATACTAAAATGGGGAATCTCTAAAAGCCGGAATACTAAAAGCCGGAATCTCTAAAACCCGGAATACTAAAATGGGGAATCTCTAAAACCCGGAATACTAAAAGCCGGAATCTCTAAAACCAGGAATACTAAAATGGGGAATCTCTAAAACCCGGAATACTAAAAGCCGGAATCTCTAAAACCCGGAATACTAAAATGGGGAATCTCTAAAACCCGGAATACTAAAAGCCGGAATCTCTAAAACCTGGAATACTAAAATGGGGAATCTCTAAAACCGGAATACTAAAAGCCGGAATCTCTAAAAGCCGGAACACTAAAATGGGGAATCTCTAAAACCCGGAATACTAAAATGGGGAATCTCTAAATCCCGGAATACTAAAAGCCGGAATCTCTAAAACCCGGAATACTAAAATGGGGAATCTCTAAAACCCGGAATACTAAAAGCCGGAATCTCTAAAGCCCGGAATACTAAAAGCCGGAATCTCTAAAACCCGGAATACTAAAATGGGGAATCTCTAAAACCCGGAATACTAAAAGCCGGAATCTATAAAACCCGGAATACTAAAAGCCGGAATCTCTAAAACCCGGAATACTAAAAGCCGGAATCTCTAAAACCCGGAATACTAAAATGGGGAATCTCTAAAACCCGGAATACTAAAAGCCGGAATCTCTAAAACTCGGAATACTAAAAGCCGGAATCTCTAAAACCCGGAATACTAAAATGAGGAATCTCTAAAACCCGGAATACTAAAAGCCGGAATCTCTAAAACCCGGAATACTAAAATGGGAAATCTCTAAAA
>CACRXK020004684.1:0-30708 GCA_902702795.2 Paramuricea clavata | reverse complement strand
TTCGATTATATTGTGATTATATGTCCAACAATAGAATGGAATATGACTTACATTAATTGGGCTCATATTAGTGATCGTGGAGTCATACAAATTCCATGTTCACAAGAAATGATCAATCTAGTTCTGAAGGCAGTGTCCACCATATTTCGTGGAACTCAAACGCTCATCATCATTGATGATTGTGCTGCAGGTCAGGATGTAAAGAAAAGAGTCTCAGAACTGGTGCGCCTTGCATTTTCCGCAAGACATTACAACCTATCAGTTATTGTAATTACCCAACAATTATCATCAATTGCAAAACCATTCAGGGAGAACATTTCCAGGTTAGTTACATTTTACAACCCTAGTCGCAGGGATATGAAGGTGATAACAGATGATTACCTAAGTGGTGTCCCTCAGGAGACAATTGCGGAGATTATAAAAATATTAAAAGATAAGAAGTTCACCGCACTAGATATACTACTTATTCACCCTTACACATACACTATCAAACAAAACATCACGTAGGATATAAAAGATGGGATCGGAATCTGATGAAGAAATATCTACAGCTGTGAGGGAAGTAAAAGAGGCCGCAAAGGCACCGCAAAAGAAAGCTAAGTCTACCGCAAGAAAAACTAAGTCAGCCGCAGATAAGTCGCAAACTGAACACAAAAGGAATAAGCTTATCGAGCTATCTAAGGATGGTGTAATTGATAAGACCGCAAGTTTCATAAGAAAGTCAAACAAAGATGTTGTGGATAGACTTTACAGTGAGTATGAAAGTCAGAGGATGTCATGCGCAAGTGACTTCTTATCAACGCTTATTATCTCAAAGTTCGCTTCCATACTGGGAAGTTTTAATGCGGTGGAATCTTCTGAGAAGCTGTCAGAGGAACTACTTAGTGATAAGCTTTTAAAGGATGACGTATGTTATTTAACTAGAATGATATCCCCAAACATTCCATTCATAGGTCTCATATCAGGTGGATGTACAACAGCTAAGCACGTGGTTGCTTACAAGTGGAATAAGAAGGAAAAGACTGAGGAAATATCCGAGGAAGCAAAACAAATCCTATTACATAGTGAAGAAGAATGTCTCACCTCGGAGAGTCATACGATTGGGGAAACGCTTGGGAAGGAACTGAATTTGAAGACATAATTAATGAGTTGATTGAGAAGACAGACGCAAATAAGAAACAGTTAGATGAAATTCAGGCAGCACTTGATTCAACAGAAAGCTTACTTAAAAAGAACTCAGCAACATTGTTCTCTATAGAGAAGGATCTATATAACCTTAAGAATAAAATCATAGGACTACTTGAGTATGAATACAAAGCATTTAAAGATGATATGGTCAAAACAGTTGTAAAGATATATAGAAAACTGAATGAAATGTAATTTTTTAAACTAGGGAAAAATGTGGATGGGGAGTAGTCGGGTGGGAAGAGGGAGTACTACTTCATAGGTAGAGCAAAGGGGTGCCCGGGCACCCCTTTGAGAAAGGTTGTAATGCAGCCACTCTTACTTACTTGGAGGTGGGACCCAACAGGGGCCCACCTAGAGGGTAGGTCTTACGGTCTATCACAATTAATACTAGTAAATCAAAATAAAATAGCCATAAAATAAGCCCAAAAATTTTTACATATATAGTATAGAGAAAGATGGAAAAACTATTCAGGAACCGAGACCTTAACGTTAGTGTGAGAACTGTTGAAAGTGATGGGGAGTTATTATTCTACGCAAAAGATGTGGCGGAATCCTTAGGGTACTCAAAACCGCAGAAGGCTATTAGGGATCATGTATGGGGATTAAATAAGGTATTGTTGGGAAATATCTCGGGTGAACAAAGGGTACCCAAAACGGGTACCCTTAGAAATTGCCACCCACATACGGTCCTCCTAAGAGAACCAGGAGTATACCAATTAATATTCAACTCAAGACTCCCAATAGCGGAGGACTTCCAGGACTGGGTATTCAGGGAAGTCCTCCCATCTATACGAAAAACTGGCACATACAGTTTACCAGATAGAAGGTCACTTAGATACAACCAAATGATCCTATTAAATGAAACAGACCTCCACCACACAGTCGTGAGTTACATCAGGGACAACTACCCAGAGGCTGTGGTAATACCCGGTCTAGGGGAGTATCAGGACACATCATCTAAGAGATGTGATGCCTGGAAGAAGGGATACAAAGGTGGTCAGCCAGATATTATTATAGAGAATTCTATGGGGAAGTACAAAGGATTTGCCATAGAATTCAAGTCTCCAAAAGGCACCGGAGTCGCAAGTGAAAAGCAAGTGTTATGGTTCCACAAACTTATGAAGATAGGTTACATGGTGATGGTGTCAGATGACCTTGTAAAAACTTGCATTAGAATCAACGAATACTTTTCACTTAAGAAGGTCGCAAAGAAGGTCACAGTGAACAACACACAGTGTGCTGTAAGGTTGTACAGACCTAGGTTCAGTTCAGGTAAGTACTAGTCAGGTCATCTCACCAGTAGATTTGAGATACCTCACCAGTTATCTCACCAGTAGATTTAAGTTATCTCACCAGTAAATTTGAGATATCTTACAAGTAAATTCAAGTTATCTCACAAGTAGAATTTAAGATGTCTCATAAGACTAAACCCAGTTAAACCTAAGGTATCTTACAAGTAAAATGGAAGATAAACCTGAGCAAATCCAAGCACAAGTAACACGTGAGAAGAAGAAGGACCCGAAGAGAGTAGCGGCAGGAAAACGATTAGCTGCAATCAGCAAAATAGCAAAGGAGAGGAAAAAGAAACTTGCAGAACCTAAGGAGCCTTCAAGTAATGACAGTTTGATTACCTACATAGGAGTGGCCATAGCACTGGTATCTCTAGTGCTAGCATACAAGTCGCATCAGAGGGAAACCAGGGAACCGGAACCTAAACATGTAAATCAAACTGTTGAGATAACTAGGGAAGCTGATGCGTCTAAGTTAGATTCACTTGAATGATTAAACATAATATATATTATAGCAAGATGAGTAAAGAATCAAAGATGACGATGGACGTGTACAACGCAGTGTTACTAACAGCAGGAGCAGTCGGTATTTCAATGGCATCGAAGAAACTATTAAAAGAACCATTAGGCACCCCAGAGAACGTAAAAGGAATGGCAAAGCTAGCTGTCTCAGTTAGCCTTTCATCCCTACTAGTATCTTACCTGAAAGATAAGAAGTATCTACCAGATGATCCATTCAAAACCTAGGTAAAACTATACAATGGCGTCAGCAGTAGCAGGAGGACTCTTTAATGCATTTGCATTTGCTGGAGCAGGATATCTATTTAAGATGTTTGATAAGAATGGATATGCTAAGGAAGCCCACAGACATAACATAGCGATGGAGAACCTAACAGCTGAAAGAGAGAAGTACCTTGAAGAAGTCACTGATAGAAGAAACAGACTTGCCCAACTAAAGTCAGAATTGATTGAGGCAAATAAGGATATTAATGCAACAAACAAATCACTGGAACTCGTTAGAATAATCAATGAGTTAACACGTAAGGCTATGCCGAGGAGGCCGCAGTTAAGCAATCACTACAAACCTAGCTCTGAGATGGAAGAATATATGGCAATCTTCGGTTTAATTGTAGGTGGGGTGGTTGGAGGGGCAGCTTATTTAATTCTATAAAAATACGTCAATTTTCTTTTACATATATAATATAGCGTAGCGCCCAGTAACATAGTTACTGTAGAGAAATGGATTGGCTTGCAATGGTAGACGTTGACGAAGTGGTGGCCTTGGGAAAAAGGGTGGACACCATAGAAGAACTAGAGGCCGCAGTCAAAAAATATGTGGAATGGCGAATAATAAGGAGACGTAAAAATAAACCACAAAAACAAGCAGAAAATTTTAACACATATAGTATAGGGGATGGACTGGCTGACACTGGTAACACCTGATGAAATGGAACGAGTCGGTAAGAACGCAAACAACATTGAGGAGTTAGAGGCTACAGTAATGAAATACGTGAGAAAGAAAATGAAGGTGAAGCACACATACGACCCAGTATGTAGTGAATGTGGTAGTAAGGCTATTGTGGTGATAGACGGAGTAGATGTGTGCACACGTTGCGGAACTAGTGCTATGAACAACTTCACATACTACGTTAGCTACAATCACAACAAGGATGACTACTTGAAAAAGAAATCGTCCCATAATAGAGTCCGTTGGTTTGAGAGACACTTATTCGAGCATGTTGCTTCTGGGGATAGGGATACCATACGGGAGCAGTTTAGAAGCACCGTAAGATGTATACAAAGACTTAGACTGCAACGGGGGCGCAACATAGTTAGATATAAGTTTTACCTATTAAGGTTAGCCAGCATGAACAACATCATGTTGAGAAACCCACCTGAGGACATCAAGACTCAAAGAATTGTGAACATCCTTGAGGACAGACTATATGGAAAGGTTTTTCCCGAGTTGGGGTGGGAACCCATAAATTGTAAATATTATAATAACTGGAAATTTAGACATAAATAAAATATTAATTATTGGATTAAATAAAATGTTAATTATAAAATTAAATAAAATATTAAATAAAAATAAATAATTAAATAAAAATAAATAATTAAATAAAAATAAATAATTAAATAAAAATATTAAATTAAATACAAAATTAAATAGGCCTTTAAATAGGCCTATTTTTTTTTACCTATAGTATATAGAGAAAGAGTGAAAAATGGCGACAAACTTTGACATGAACAACATGACCGTGGAACAACTTATGGCACTTAGTGAGATAGTTGATGATAGCGATATAAGTGATTTCGAGGATGAAGTTGAGAGAATATCTGAGGACAAATTCTATCGAGTTGCACCTAAGGATAAGGGTAAAGATCTCTTTGAAGGAGAAAGACAGTTCATAGATGAAGGAGATCGTTCTACTGACCCAAGAAGAGCACGAAGACGACCATTGAATGAGAAGGGTGAGAGGGGAATTATGCCGACGTGGAAATATTCCGAGAGACAGAAGGCAAAGGCTTTGCTGGTTGAGGAGGCATATCAAAGTCTACTCAGTCAGGGAGTTGAGGGTTTACCACCAACAATGGGAGGTAGATGGAGAACTGATGATCCTCAAGTTAATGCGGAGATGAAGAGGCTAGAGAATATTAGGAATCCTAAACGTCCCAGGGGAAAGCCGCCAAAGGCTAAATCTGATGCCAAGGTTGCAATTCCAAAGAAACGTGGAAGACCAGCAAAGGCTAAGGTTGACACCAAAGTAGTAATTCCAAAGAAACGTGGAAGACCACCAAAGGTTAAGTCTGAGGCTGAGGTTGTGATTCCAAAGAAACGTGGAAGACCACCAAAGGTTAAGAAGCAAAGTGTCGCGGAGAGATTCATGAGTCAAAACAAAATAAAACTCTCGATTCCTGCAGATAGTGTGATAACTCAGGTGGGACCTAATAAGTACACGGTGACGGTGGACCTAAGCAGAAGACCAACAAGGAAAGCTCCTGAGGTACCGAAAGGTGTAACTCCATGGAGACCCGTTCCTAAGCCAAAAACAGTGTTCCCTAGAGAGAGACCTGTTCCTAAGCCAAGGACAGTGTTCCCTAGAGAGAGACCTGTTCCTAAGCCTAGAACTAAAAAGCCAGTGCCTCCTCCAAAGTTAAGAAAGCCCGTAAAGGTAATGAAAGAAGTTGAGGAACAGCCTCCTGTGGTCGCCCCACAGGAACACGAGATCGATCCATTTGGAACGTATCTTGAGAAGCCTTCCTATAGAAAGATAGAAACTGCCGCAAATGGTGCAGTGGTGACTTACTCAATAACTCCAAACTTTATGGATCCCTTGGACCAGATGACAGCAAGTAGGCAGGTTGTGAGGGGAATTCTAATGAACGAGTTGAAGAGAATGGGAGGTCTAAAATATACGGAGACAATTAAGGTGAGAATGTCCAAGGAAATCGGAAATGATAAAACAAAGAAGGATTCAGTGTACTTTAAGTCAAAAACTGGAACTGCAACTAACTTTGAGGATATTGAAAGCACTGCAGCTCAGAACCAACTGACTATCTTATCCAGAATTGAAACTTTCCAGAACTTAGGTTCAAATTGGATTATTCTGAACATTGAAAGTCATTATGTTAATATTGCAATGTACAAACCTCTCAAGGGTAGTTCATATATGAAATTACCCGCAGACATTAGTAATCCAAAATGCGGCTTAATTAATATGCAAAACAAGGACGAAAAATGCTTTATGTGGTGTCATGTGAGACATTTGAGACCAAAGGCTAGGAGGGCAACTGCCATAACAAAGCAAGATAGGGAGTTCGCGGAGAACCTGGATTATGAAGGTATTGACTTTCCTGTCAAGATAAGCGATATCAACAAAATTGAAAGAAGAAATTCAATAAGCATCTCAGTATTCGGTTATAAGGGAAAAAAGCAGTTCTACCCAATCAGGAACTCTAAGACAAAATATGATGAGCATATGGAGTTGCTGCTGTTAGGTGACAACAACGGTGGTAATCATTATGTCCTAATAAAGGATGTAAATAGAATGCTCTTCAGTGTTAGCGGTAACTCAAACAAAAAACACTTCTGCTTATATTGCCTCCATAGTTGCACTAGTGAGGAAACATTAAAGAAACATAGTGAGACATGTGTTAGTGTAAATGGAACTCAGGCCACGAAGCTTCCCAATGCTGGTTCAAAAATAAAGTTTGGTCATTATAGAAATTCAATGCCTGCTCCATTTGTAATCTATGCTGACTTTGAATCTATGCTTGTTCCTGAGGAAAGGAAAGTGGAATCTGAAGACCCTGAGGAGAAGAGTTCAACTGAGCTTTACCAGACACATAAAGCTTGCAGTTTTGGGTTGAAGACAGTGTGTCACTATGATGATCAGTACTCAGGCGAATATACGAGTTACGTTGGTGCAGACGCTACAGAGGTCTTTCTGAAGACAATTCTGAAGGAGTCTATCAGGTGCCGGGAAATGGTGAACAAAATCTTCAAGAAAAAGATGGTAATCACACCTGAACAAGAAGCTGAGTTCTGGATGACAAGGAACTGTTCCATTTGTGGATGCGACTTAGGTGATGACAGAGTCAGGGACCATGATCATGTAACTGGACTTTACCGCGGAGCTGCTCATAATATGTGTAACTTGAAATATAGAATTACATGGAAACTTCCAGTGGTCTTCCATAATCTAAGAGGTTATGATAGTCATCTGATAATGCAGGAGATTGGCAAGTTTAAGATGAACATTAACGTTGTCCCAAATAACATGGAGAAATACATTTCCTTCTCATTAGGAAAAAGTCTTGTGTTCATTGATTCCATCCAATTCATGGCTTCTTCTCTAGAGGCACTTGTGAATAACCTTTCACCTGAAGACTTCAAGATAGTCGGTAAGAGGTGGCAAGGTGAGGACTTTGATCTAGTACGACAAAAAGGAATATTTCCCTATGAATACTTAGATGACATCAGCAAACTAGACTCTGAGGGGCTTCCAAGTAAAGACAAGTTCTATTCGTCTCTATATGAATCTGAAGTGAAAGAAGAAGATTACCAAAAAGCGCAAAAAGTTTGGAATCACTTCAAGATGAAAACGATGAGGGACTACCACGATCTTTATCTAGAGACTGACGTTCTTCTGCTAGCGGATGTCTTTGAGAATTTCAGGAAGACCTGCCTGGAGAATTACAAGCTTGACCCTGCTCATTACATCTCAGCACCTAGTCTAAGTTGGGACGCGTTCTTAAAACAGTCAGGTGAGGAAATAGAATTGGTAAGCGATATGGATATGTTCCAGTTCTTTGAGAAGGGAATGAGAGGTGGGGTAAGTCATATTGCTCATAGACACTCTACGGCGAATAATAAGTATATGGAAACGTATGACGAAGAAGCTAAAAACAAGTTCCTTATGTACCTCGACGCCAACAATTTATATGGCTGGGCGATGTCTCAACCTCTTCCTAATGGAGAGTTTAAGTGGATCGAGGAAGTTGACAAAATAAATATTGATGACTACTTAGGAGACAGTGGAAGGGGTATGGTTCTTGAGGTTGATATGGAATATCCAGCAGAACTTCACGACCTACATAATGGTTATCCACTAGCTCCAGAAAGTAAGGAGATTGATGCGTCAATGTTATCAGACTATGCAAAGGATATTGCTGATAAATTCCAGCTGACAATTGGAGGTGTAAGAAAACTGGTAAACTCACTTGGTCCCAGGAAGAATTACGTTCTACATGTCAGGAATCTGAAACTCTACATGGAACTCGGAATGAAACTTATGAAGGTTCACAGAGCAGTCTCCTTCAAGCAGTCAACTTGGCTGAAAAAATATATTGACTTCAATACTCAAAAACGATCAGTCGCTAAGAATGCGTTTGAGAAAAACTTCTTCAAGCTAATGAACAATTCCATCTATGGAAAGACTATGGAGAATTTGAGGAAGAGAGTTGATGTGAAACTAGTGTCGTCGGAAAACGATCTCCTTAAACTAACTGCGTCTCCATGCTTCCAGTCACATAGGATTATGAATGAGAACCTGATCGTGGTAAAGAGAATGAAGGAAGTGTTAACCTTGAATAAGCCGTGTTATGTGGGAATGAGTATCTTAGACTTATCCAAGACTCTAATGCACGACTTCCATTACAACACGATCAAAAAGGAGTACGGTGACAAGTCGAAGCTCCTATTCACAGACACTGACAGTCTAATGTATGAGATTAAGACTGATGACGTGTATGAGGACTTCAAGAGGATCGGTGAGAAGGAAGACTGTTGGGACAACTCAGATTATCCGAAAGATTCTCCGTATTACTCAGCTCATAATAAGAAGGTAATTGGAAAGTTTAAGGATGAAGCTGCAGGAGTGCCGGTGATAGAATTCGTAGGGTTAAGGTCAAAGATGTACTCCTATGTGAAGGAGAGTGGTGGAGGTGGAATGACAGCAAAAGGTGTGAAAAAGTATGTGATCAGAAACAAGCTCACTCATGAAAACTTTAAGAACGTGATTAAGACCAAAGGTAGGATGAGACATAAGATGAACACAATCCGAAGCATCAAGCATAAGATTGGAACCTACCAGCTAAAGAAAATTATACTCAGCTGTTTCGATGACAAAAGATACCTACTTGAAGATGGTGTTACAAGTTACGCTTACGGACACCACTCAATAGGAAAAGTAAATTGTTAAATAATGTTGAAAAAATAATGCTGAAAAATAATAGAAAAATAATAGAAAAAATAATGCCAAAAATAATAGAAAAAATAACGCCAAAAATAATAGAAAAAATAATGCCAAAAATAATAGAAAAAATAATACCAAAAATAATAGAAAAATGGTCTAGAAAAATATGAGCCCGCGTTTTTGAGGGAAAAATACGGAAACCGCTGACCGGAAGTTGGGAGAGATCGCGGGCCGAAAAAGTGGTCTAGAACCATCATTCCCTATACTACTGTGGAGTGTTATAGATAGATATGGAGTGTTGTAGATACCTATGGAGTATTATAGATAGCTATGGAGTGTTATGGATACAAGTGGAGTGTTATAGATAGCTATGGAGTGTTGTAGATACCTATGGAGTGTTATAGATAGCTTAGGAGTGTTATGGATACCAGTGGAGTGTTATAGATAGCTATGGAGTGTTGTAGATGCCTATGGAGTGTTATAGATAGCTATGGAGTGTTATGGATACAAGTGGAGTGTTATAGATAGCTATGGAGTGTTGTAGATACCTATGGAGTGTTATAGATAGCTTTGGAGTGTTATGGATACCAGTGGAGTGTTATAGATAGCTATGGAGTGTTATGGATGCAAGTGGAGTGTTATAGATAGCTATGGAGTGTTATGGAGTGTTATGGATACCTTTGGGTGTTATAGATGGCTATGGAGTGTTATGGATACCAGTGGAGTGTTATAGATAGCTATGGAGTGTTATGGATACCAGTGGAGTGTTATCGATAGCTATGGAGTGTTATGGATACCAGTGGAGTGTTATCGATAGCTATGGAGTGTTATGGATACCAGTGGAGAGTTATCGATAGATATGGAGTGTTGTAGATACCTATGGCGTGTTATAGATAGCGATGGAGTGTTATGGATACCAGTGGAGTGTTGTCGATAGCTATGGAGTGCTATGGATACCAGTGGAGTGTTATCGTTAGCTATGGAGTGCGATGGATACCAGTGGAGTGTTATAGATAGCTATGGAATGTTATGGATACCAGTGGAGTATTATAGAGAGCTATGGAGTGTTATGGATACCAGAGGAGTGTTATCGATAGCTATGGAGTGTTATGGGTACCAGTGGAGTGTTATAGATAGCTATGGAGTGTTACGGATACCAGTGGAGTGTTATCGATAGCTATGGAGTGTTATGAATACCAGTGGAGTGTTATAGATTGCTATGGAGTGTTTTGGAAACCAGTGGAGTGTTATCGATACCTATGGAGTGTTGTAGATAACTATGGAGTGTTATAGAGAGCTATGGAGTGTTATGGATACCAGTGGAGTGTTGTCGATAGCTATGGAGTGTTATGGATACCAGTGGAGTGTTATCGATAGGTATGGAGTGCTATGGATACCAGTGGAGTGTTATCGATAGCTATGGAGTGCTATGGATACCAGTGGAGTGTTATAGATAGCTATGGAGTGTTGTAAATACCTATGGTGTGTTATAGATAGCAATGGAGTGTTATGGATACCAGTGGACTGTTATAGAGAGCTATGGAGTGTTATGGATACCAGTGGAGTGTTATCGATAGCTATGGAGTGTTATGGATGCCAGTGGAGTGTTATAGATAGCTATGGAGTGTTGTAGATACCTATGGAGTGTTATAGATTGGTACGGTTAAATATAGTGTATATCTTTGCAAACCCTCTGCTTATATTTTGATTGGGCAATTTCGGTTGCTCATATATCGAGAAAGGGCCAGAAAATCGGGTTTTTTATCATAAAATTTGAATCAACACTATTTATATATGTCGACAAGGTGTAGCGAAACGGCACAAAATAATAATTCTTTTATTCGCAAGACAATCTACTTTTTGCTTTGAATAACTATATTTGCGAATTGGGAATGAGGAATTTGAAATTAGTGTTCAAATATTACAGATATACCATTTGTATAAACAATGTACGTTTTTATATACAGTACTGTACGGGCTAATAATATATGTATCCGTTTTATTTTCTATATTTTACAAACACAAGACTGCTTCTTGCTAAAATTGAGAAAAAATATATTAATGTACTTGTGTAGAAGACAAAATTTCATGAAAGATTCTACTGTTGGTATATATTTTGACTCATTTTGTTCTTTCGGTACACCTTGTCAACATATTAAATAATAGTGTTGCTTCGAACTTTATGATAAAAAATCGATTTTTTAGACGTGTATACAAATAAAAATAGTAAGTTTATACTATAAATGAGTTTATTTTACCTGTATCGGTTTAAATTCGCCGTTAAGTTGCAAATAATTCTGTTTGAGAACCCAATAATTGGGCATTTCGCAACCAGGCCAGTTTCAGGGCAGTTTTGGCCTTGTTGTTGGGAATTCAAACCAGGCCTTCTAGGCTTGGTTCCTCCGCCCCGCACCCAAACCACCTAGTCCAAGTCTTTTCATGTGAAAAACCGCTGAATACTAAAAAATATAAATAAGATTAGAAGGCCTAGGTCTTGGCTGGTCCTCAGAGTGAGGAACCTTGTCCTCAGAGTGAGTAACCTTGTCCTCACAGTGAGGAGCCTTGTCCTCAGAGTGAGGAACCTTGTCCTCAGTGTGAGGAACCTTATCCTCAGGGTGAGCAACTTTTTCCTCCGAGTGAGGAACCTTGTCCTCAGAGTGAAGAACCTTGTCCTCAGAGTGAGGAGCCTTGTCCTCAGTGTGAGGAACCTTTTCCTCAGAGTGAGGAACCTTGTCGTCAGAGTGAGGAACCTTGTCCTCAGAGTCATGAACCTTCTTCTCAGAGTGCGGAACCTTGTCCTCAGTGGGAAGAACCTTGTCCTCAGAGAGAGGAACCTTGTCCTCAGAGTAAGGAACCTTGTCCTCAGAGTGAGGAGCCTTGTCCTCAGTGTGAGGAACCTTGTCCTGACAGTGAGGATCCTTGTCCTCACAGCGAGGCACCTTGTTCTCAGAATGAGGAACCTTTTCCTCAGAGTCAGGAAACTTGTCCTCAGTGTCGGGAACCTTATCGTCAGAGTGAGGAACGTTCTCCTCAGAGTAAAGAACCTTGTCCTCAGAGTGAGGAGCCTTGTCCTCAGAGTGAGGAGCCTTGTCCTCAGTGTGAGGAACGTTTCCTCAGATTGAGGAACCTTGTCCTCAGAGTGAGGAACCTTGTCCCCAGAGTGAGGAACCTTGCTGACAGAGTGCGGACCTTGTCATCAGTGAGAAGAACCTTGTCCTCAGAGTGAGGAACCTTGTCTTCAGAGTGAGGAACGTGACTTCAGAGTGAGGAACATTGTCCTCAGAGTGAGGAACCTTGTCCTCAGAATGAGGAACCTTTTCCTCGGAGTGAGGAAACTTGTCCTCAGAACGAGGAAACTTGTCCTCAGTGTGAGGAACCGGCCTTCAAAGTGCGGAACCTTGTCGTCAGGGTGAGCAACCTCGTCCTCCGAGTGAAGAACCTTGTCCTCAGAGTAAGGAACCTTGCCCTCAGAGTGAGGAGCCTTGTCCTCAGTGTGAGGAACCTTTTCCTCAGAGTGAAGACCCTTGTCCTCAGAGTGAGGAACCTTGTCCTCAGAGTCATGAACCTTCTTCTCAGAGTGCGCAACCTTGTCCTCAGTGTGAAGAACCTTGTCCTCAGAGCGAGGAACCTTGTCCTCAGGGTGAGGAACCTGATTTCAGAGTGAGGAACCTTTTCCTCAGAGTGAGAAACCTTGTCCTCAGAGTGAGGAACCTTGTTCGCAGAGTGAGGAACCTTGTCTTTAGTGTGAGGAACCTTGTCCTCAGAGTTAGGAACCTTCTCCTCAGAGCGAGGAACCTTGTCCTCAGTCTGAGGAACCTGCATTCAGAGGGCGTAACCTTGTCCTCAGAGTGAGGTACCTTGTCATCAGTGTCAGGAACCTTGTCCTCAGGGTGAGGGACCTTCTCCTCAGATTGAGGAACCTTGTCCTCAGAGTGAGGAGCCTTGTCCTCATAGTGAGGAGCCTTGTCCTCAGTGTGAGGAACGTTTTCCTCAGAGTGAGGAACCTTGTCCTCAGAGTGAGGAATCTTATCCTCAGAGTGAGGAACCTTGTTGCCAGAGTGCCGACCCTAGTCCTCAGTGTGAAGAACCTTGTCCTCAGAGTGAGGACCCTTGTCCTCTGGGTGAGGAACCTGACTTCAGAATAAGG
The DNA here is from genome assembly GCA_902702795.2 of Paramuricea clavata. Classification (NCBI taxonomy): domain Eukaryota; kingdom Metazoa; phylum Cnidaria; class Anthozoa; order Malacalcyonacea; family Plexauridae; genus Paramuricea; species Paramuricea clavata. The sequence continues at coordinate 17,386 of CACRXK020004684.1, read as the reverse complement.
AACATTGTCCTCAGAGTGAGGAACCTTGTCCTCGGAGTGAGGACGCTTGTCCTCAGAGTGAGGAATTTTGTCCTGAGAGTGAGGAACCTTGTCCTCAGAGTGAGGAACCTTGTTGTCAGAGTGCCGACCCTTGTCCTCAGTGTGAAGAACCTTGTCCTCAGAGTGAGGAACCTTGTCCTCTGGGTGAGGAACCTGACTTCAGAATGACGAACCTTGTCCTCAGAGTGAGGAACCTTGTCCTCAGAGTGAGGACGGTTGTCCTCAGAGTGAGAAACCTTGTCCTCAGAGTGAGGAACCTTGTCCTCAGAGAGAGGAACCTTGTCCTCAGAGTCATGAACTTTCTTCTCACATGGCGGAACCTTGTCCTCAGTGTGAAAAACCTTCTCCTCTGGGTGAGGAACCTGACTTCAGAGTAAGGAACCTTGTCCTCAGAGCGAGGAAGCTTATCCTCAGAGTGAGGAACCTTGTTGTCAGAGTGCCGACCCTTCTCCTCAGTGTGAAGAACCTTGTCCTCAGATTGAGGAACCTTGTCCTCAGTGTGAGGAACCTGCCTTCAGAGTGAGGAGTCTTGTCCTCAGATTGAGGAACCTTGTCCTCAGATTGAAGAACATTGTCGTCAGAGTTAGGCACCTTGTTTTAAGAGTGAGGAATCTTGTCCTCAGAGTGAGGAACATTCTCGCCAGAGTGAGGAACCTTGCCCTCAGAGAGACGAACATTGTCCTCCGTGTGAGGAAGCTTGTCCTCAGAGTGAGGATTCTTTTCTCAGATTGAGGAACCTTGTCCTCAGTGTGAGGAACCTGCCTTCAGAGTGAGGAAACTTTTCCACAGAATGAGGAACCTTGTCATCAGAGTGAGGAACCTCGTTCTCAGAGTGAGGAACCTTGTCCTCAGAGCGAAGAACATTGTTTTCAGAGTGAGGATCCTTGTCCTCAGTCGGAGGAACAGGCCTTCAGGGTGTGGAACCTTGTCCTCAGTGTGAGGAACTTGTCCTCCGAGTGAGGAATCTTGTCCTCAGTGTGAGGAACCTTGTCCTCAGATTGAGGTACCTTGTCCTCATAGTGAGGAACCTTGTCCTCAGTGTGAAGAACCTTGTCCTCAGAGTGAGGAACCTTGCCCTCAGTGTGAGGAACCTTGTCGTCAGAGTGAGGAACCTTGTCCTCAATATGAGGAACCTTGTTCTCAGTGTGAGGAACTTTGTTCTCAGAGTGAGGAACCTTGTTTTCAGAGTGAGGTACCTTGTCCTTAGTGTGAGAAACGTTGTCCTCAGTATGAGGAACCTCGTCCTCGGAGTGAGGTACCTTGTCCTCCGAGTGAGGAACCTTGTCCTCAGTGTGAGGAACCTTGTCCTCAGAGTCAGGAAACTTGTCCTCAGAACGAGGAAACTTGTCCTCAGTTTGAGGAACCTGCCTTCAGAGTGCGGAACCTTCTCGTCAGGGTGAGCAACCTCGTCCTCCGAGTGAAGAACCTTGTCCTCAGAGTAAGGAACCTTGTCCTCAGATTGAGGAGCCTTGTCCTCAGTGTGAGGAACCTTTTCCTCAGAGAGAAGAACCTTGCCTCAGAGTGAGGAACCTTGTTCTCAGAGTCATGAAGCTTCTTCTCAGATTGCGCAACCTTGTCCTCAGTGTGAAGAACCTTGTCCTCAGAGTGAGGAACCTTGTCCTCAGAGTGAGGAACCTGACTTCAGAGTGAGGAACCTTGTCCTCAGAGTGAGAAACCTTGTCCTCAGAGTGAGGAACCTTGTTCGCAGAGTGAGGAACCTTGTCTTTAGTGTGAGGAACCTTGTCCTCAGAGTTAGGAACCTTCTCCTCAGAGCGAGGAACCTTGTCCTCAGTCTGAGGAACCTGCATTCAGGGGGCGGAACCTTGTCCTCAGAGTGAGGACCTTGTCCTGAGAGTGAGAACCTTGTCCTCAGAGCGAAGATCCTTGTCCTCAGGGCGAGGAAACTTGTCCCCAGTGTGAGGAACCTTGCACTCAGATTGAGGAACCTTGTCCTCAGAGTGAGGAACCTTGTCCTCAGTGTGAAGAACCTTGTCCTCAGAGTGAGAAACATTGCCCTCAGTGTGACGAACCTTGGCGTCAGAGTGAGGAACCTTGTCCTCATAATGAGGAACCTTGTTCTCAGTGTGAGGAACCTTGTCCCCAGTGTCAAGCACCTTTTCCTCAGAGTGAGGAACCTTGTCCTCCCAGTGATGAACCTTGTCCTCAGAGTGAGGAACCTGCTTTCAGAGTGAGGAAACTTGTCCTCAGAGTGTGGACCCGTCTCCTCAGAGTGAGGATCCTTGTCCTCAAAGTGAGGAGCCCTGTCCTCAGAGTGAGGAGCCTTGTCCTCAGTGTGAGGAACGTTTTCCCCAGAGTGAGGAACCTTGTCCTCAGAATGAGGAACCTTGTCCTCAGAGTGAGGAACCTTGTTGTCAGAGTGCGGACCCTTGTCCTCAGTCTGAAGAACCGTGTCCTAAGAGTGAGGAACCTTGTCCTCAGAAACACGAACCTTGTCCTCAGTCTCAGGAAGCTTGTCCTCAGACTGAGGACTCTTATACTCAGATTGAGGAACCTTGTTCTCAGTGTGAGGAACGTTCCTTCAGAGTGAGGAACCTTGTCCTCAGAGTGAGGAACCTTGTCCTCAGTTTGTGGAGCCTTGTCTTCAGAGTCAGGAACCTAGTCCTCAGTGTGAAGAACCTTGTCCTCAGAGTGAGAAACCTAGTCCTCATAGTGAGGAACCTTGTCCTCAGTGTGAGGAACTTTGTCTTCAGAGTGAGGAACCTAGTCCTCAGTGTGAAGAACCTTGTCCTCAAAGTGGGGAACATTGTCCTCAGAGTGAGGAACCTTGTCCTCAGTGTGAGGAACCTGCCTTCAGATTGAGGAACCTTGTCCTCAGGGTGAGGAACCTTGTCTCCAGAGTGAAGAACATTGTCCTCAGAGTGAGGAACCTTGTCCTCAGAGTGAGGATCCTTGTCTTCAGTTGGAGGAGCATGCCTTCAGGGTGAGGAACTTGTCCTCAGAGTGAGGAATCTTGTGCTCAGAGTGAGAAACCTTGTCCTCAGAGTCAGGAACCTTGTTCTCAGTGTGAGAAACCTTGTCTTCAGTGTGAAGCCCCTTGTCCTCAGAGTGAGGAACCTTGTCCTCAGGGTGATGAACCTTGTCTTCAGAGTGAGGAACCTGCTTTCAGAGTGAGGAATCTTGTCCTCAGAGTGGGGAACCTTGTCCTCAGAGTGAGGAACCTTGTCCCCTGAGTGAGGAATCTTGTCCTCAGAGTGAGGAGCCTTGTCCTCAGTGTGAGAAACCTTTTCCTCAAAGTGAGGAACCTTGTACTCAAAGTTAGGAAACTGACTTCAGAGTGATTAACCTTGTCCTCAAGGTGAGGAACCTTGTCCCCAGAGTGAGGAACCTTGTTTTCAGAGTGAGGAACCTTGTCCTTAGTCTGAGGAACCTTGCCCTCAGAGTGAGGAACCTTGTCCTAAGAGCGATGACGATGTCCTCAGTCTGAGGAACCTGCCATCAGAGTGCGGAACCTTGTCTTCACATTGAGGAACCTTCTCCTCAGGGTGAGGAAACTTGTCTTCAGTGTGAGGAACCTTCCCCTCAGAGTGAGGAACCTTGTTCTCAGAGTGAGGAACCATGTCCTCAGTCTGAGGAACCTCGTTGTCAGACTGAGGGACCCTTGTTCTCAGAGTTAGGAAAATTGTTTTCAGAGTGAGGAACATTGTCCCCGAGTGATGAACCTTGTCCTCAGAGTGAGGAACCTGTCTTCAGAGTGAGGAACCTTGTCCTCAGAGTGAGGAACCTTGTTCTCAGAGTGAGGAACTTTGTCCTCAGTTTGAGGAACCGGACTTCAGAATGAGCAACCTTGTCCTCAGAGTGCGGAAACTTGTTCGCAGAGTGAGGAACCTTGTCTTTAGTGTGAGGAACCTTGTCCTCAGAGTTAGGAACCTTCTCCTCAGAGCGAGGAACCTTGTCCTCAGTCTGAGGAACCTGCATTCAGAGGGCGTAACCTTGTCCTCAGAGTGAGGACCTTGTCCTCAGAGTGAGAACCTTGTCCTCAGAGTGAAGATCCTTGTCCTCAGAGCGAGGAAACTTGTCCGCAGTGTGAGGAACCTTGCCCTCAGATTGAGGAACCTTGTCTTCAGTGTGAGGAATCTTCTCTTCAGTGTGAGGAACCTCGTCCTCAGAGTGAGGTACCTTGTCCTCAGTGTCAGGAGCCTTGTCCTCAGAGTGAAGAACCTTCTCCTCAGAGCGAGGAACCTTGTCCTCACAGGGAGGAGCCTTGTCCTCATAGTGAGGAGCCTTGTCCTCAGTGTGAGGAACGTTTTCCTCAGAGTGAGGAACCTTGTCCTCAGAGTGAGGAATCTTATCCTCAGAGTGAGGAACCTTGTTGTCAGAGTGCCGACCCTTCTCTTCAGTGTGAAGAACCTTGTCCTCAGAGTGAGGAACCTTGTCCTCTGGGTGAGGAACCTGACTTCAGAATGGGAAAACTTGTCTTCTGAGTGAGGAACCTTGTCCTCAGAGTGAGGAACCTTGTCCTCAGAGTGAGGAACCTTGTCCTCAGAGTCATGAATTTCTTCTCACATGGCGGAACCTTGTCGTCAGTGTAAAGAACCTTGTCCTCTGGGTGAGGAACCTGACTTCAGAGTGAGGAACCTTGTCCTCAGAGCGAGGAACCTTATCCTCAGAGTGAGGAACCTTGTTGTCAGAGTGCCGACCCTTGTCCTCAGTGTGAAGAACCTTGTCCTCAGATTGAGGAACCTTGTCCTCAGTGTGAGGAACCTGCATTCAGAGTGAGGAACCTTGTCCTCAGATTGAGGAGCCTTGTCCTCAGAGTGAAGAACCTTGTCCTCAGAGTGAGGAACCTTGTCCTCAGAGTCATGAACATTCTTCTCAGAGTGCTCAACCTTGTCCTCAGTGTGAAGAACCTTGTCCTCAGAGTGAGGAACCTTGTCCTCAGAGTGAGGAGCCTTGTCCTCAGAGTGAGGAGCCTTGTCCTCATTGTGATGAACGTTTTCCTCAGAGTGAGGAACCTTCTCCTCAGAATGAGGAACCTTGTCCTCAGAGTGAGGAACCTTGTTGTAAGAGTGCGGAACCTTGTCCGCAGCCTGAAGAACCGTGTCCTCAGAGTGAGGAACCTTGTCCTCAGAGACACGAACCATGTCCTCAGTGTGAGGAAGCTTGTCCTCAGACTGAGGACTCTTATACTCAGATTGAGGAACCTTGTTCTCAGTGTGAGGAACGTGCCTTCAGAGTGAGGAACCTTTTCCTCAGAGTGAGGAACCTTGTCCTCAGTTTGCGGAACCTTGTCTTCAGAGTGAGGAACCTAGTCCTCAGTGTGAAGAACCTTGTCCTCAGAGTGAGAAACCTAGTCCTCAGAGTGAGGAACCTTGTCCTCAGCGTGAGGAACCTTGTCTTCAGAGTGAGGAACCTAGTCCTCAGTGTGAAGAACCTTGTCCTCAGAGTGGGGAACGTTGTCCTCAGAGTGAGGAACCTTGTCCTCAGTGTGAGCAACCTGCCTTCAGATTGAGGAACCTTGTCCTCAGAGTGAGGAACCTTGTCTCCAGAGTGAAGAACATTGTCCTCAGAGTGAGGAACCTTGTCCTCAGAGTGAGAAACCTTGTCCTCACAGTGAGGAATCTTGTCCTCAGAGTGAGGAACTTTGTCCTCAGAGTGAGGATTCTTGTCCTCAGTGGGAGGAGCATGCCTTCAGGGTAAGGAACTTTGTCCTCAGAGTGAGGAATCTTGTGCTCAGAGTGAGAAACCTTGTCCTCAGAGTCAGGAACCTTGTTCTCAGTGTGAGAAACCTTGTCTTCAGTGTGAAGCCCCTTGTCCTCAGAGTGAGGAACCTTGTCCTCAGAGTGATGAACCTTGTCTTCAGACTGAGGAACCTGCTTTAAGAGTGAGGAATCTTGTCCTCAGAGTGGGGATCCTTGTCCTCAGAGTGAGGAACCTTGCCCCCTGAGTGAGGAACCTTGTCCTCAGAGTGAGAAGCCTTGTCCTCAGTGTGAGGAACCTTTTCCTCAGAGTGAGGAACCTTGTCCTCAGAGTGAGGAGTCTTGTCCTCAGAGTGAGGAACTTTGTCCTCATAGTGAGGATTCTTGTCTTCAGTGGGAGGAGCATGCCTTCAGGGTGAGGAACTTTGTCCCCAGAGTGAGGAATCTTGTGCTCAGAGTGAGAAACCTTGTCCTCAGAGTCAGGAACCTTGTTTTCAGTGTGAGAAACCTTGTCTTCAGTGTGAAGCCCCTTGTCCTCAGAGTGAGGAACCTTGTCCTCAGAGTGATGAACCTTGCCTTCAGAGTGAGGAACCTGCTTTCAGAGTGAGGAATCTTGTCCTCAGAGTGGGGAACCTTGTCCTCAGAGTGAGGAACCTTGCCCCCTAAGTGAGGAACCTTGTCCTCAGAGTGAGGAGCCTTGACCTCAGTGTGAGGAACCTTTTCCTCAGAGTGAGGAACCTTGTCCTCAGATTGAGGAACCTTGTCCTCAAAGTTAGGAAACTGACTTCAAAATGATTAACCTTGTCCTCAGAGTGAGGAACCTTGTCCTCAGAGTGAGGAACCTTGTTTTCAGAGTGAGGAACCTTGTCCTTAGTGTGAGGAACCTTGTCCTCAGAGTGAGGAACCTTGTCCTAAGAGCGAGGACGATGTCCTCAGTCTGAGGAACCTGCCATCAGAGTGCGGAACCTTGTCTTCAGATTGAGGAACCTTCTCCTCAGGGTGAGGAAACTTGTCCTCAGTGTGAGGAACCTTCCCCTCAGAGTGAGGAACCTTTTTCTCAGAGTGAGGAACCATGTCCTCAGTGTGAGGAACCTCGTTCTCAGACTGAGGGACCCTTGTTCTCAGAGTTAGGAAAATTGTGTTCAGAGTGAGAAACATTGTCCTCAGAGTGATGAACCTTGTCCTCAGAGTGAGGAACCTGTCTTCAAAGTGAGGAAGCTTGTCCTCAGAGTGAGGAACCTTGTCCTCAGAGTGAGGAACCTTGTCCTCAGAGTGAGGACCCTTGTCCTCAAAGTGTGGAACCTTGTCCTCAGAGTGAGGACCTTGTCCTCAGAGTGAGGAACCTTGTTCTCAGAGTGAGGAACCTTGTCCTCAGAGTGAGGAACCGGACTTCAGAGTGAGCAACCTTGACCTCAGAGCGAGGAACGTTGTCCTCAGAGTGAGGAACCTTGTCTTCCATGTGAGGAATCTTGTCCTCAGTGTGAGGAACCTCGTCCTCAGAGTGAGGAACCTTGTCCTCAGAGTGAGGAACCTTGTTTTCAGAGTGAGGAACCTTGTCCTTAGTGTGAGGAACCTTGTCCTCAGAATGAGGAACCTTGTCTTAAGAGCGAGGACGATGTCCTCAGTCTGAGGAACCTGCCATCAGAGTGCGGAACCTTGTCTTCAGATTGAGGAACCTTCTCCTCAGGGTGAGGAAACTTGTCCTCAGTGTGACGAACCTTCCCCTCAGAGTGAGGAACCTTGTTCTCAGAGTGAGGAACCATGTCCTCAGTGTGAGGAACCTCGTTCTCAGACTGAGGGACCCTTGTTCTCAGAGTTAGGAAAATTGTGTTCAGAGTGAGGAACCTTGTCCTCAGAGTGATGAACCTTGTCCTCAGTGTGAGGAACCTGTCTTCAAAGTGAGGAAGCTTGTCCTCGGAGTGAGGAACCTTGTCCTCAGAGTGAGGAACCTTGTCCTCAGAGTGAGGACCCTTGTCCTCAAAGTGTGGAACCTTGTCCTCAGAGTGAGGACCTTGTCCTCAGAGTGAGGAACCTTGTTCTCAGAGTGAGGAACCTTGTCCTCAGAGTGAGGAACCGGACTTCAGAGTGAGCAACCTTGTCCTCAGAGCGAGGAACGTTGTCCTCAGAGTGAGGAACCTTGTCTTCAGTGTGAGGAATCTTGTCCTCAGTGTGAGGAACCTCGTCCTCAGAGTGAGGTACCTTGTCCTCAGAGTGAGGAACCTTGTCCTCAGAGTGAGGAACCTTGTCCTCAGAGTGAGGAACCTTGTCCTCAGAGTGAGGACCCTTGTCCTCAGACTGAGCAACCTTGTCCTCAGACTGAGCAACCTTGTCCTCAGAGTGAGGAACCTTGTCCTCAGAGTGAGGAGCCTTGTCCTCATAGTTAGGAGCCTTGTCCTCAGTGTGAAGAACGTTTTCCTCAGAGTGAGGAACTTTGTTGTCAGAATGCCGACCCTTGTCCTCAGTGTGAAGAACCTTGTCCTCATAGTGAGGAACCTTGCCCTCTGGGAGAGGAACCTGACTTCAGAATGAGGAACCTTGTCCTCAGAGTGAGGAACCTTGTCCTCAGAGTGAGGACGCTTGTCCTCAGAGTGAGGAACCTTGTCCTCAGAGTGAGGAACCTTGTCCTCAGAGTGAGGAACCTTGTCCTCAGAGTCATGAACTTTCTTCTCACATGGCGGAACCTTGTCCTCAGTGTGAAGAACCTTGTCCTCTGAGTGAGAAACCTGACTTCGGAGTGAGGAACCTTGTCCTCAGAGCGAGGAACCTTATCCTCAGAGTGAGGAACCTTGTTGTCAGAGTGCCGACCCTTGTCCTCAGTGTGAAGAACTTTGTCCTCAGATTGAGGAACCTTGTCCTCAGTGTGAGGAATCGGCCTTAAGAGTGAGGAAACTTGTCCTCAGAGTTAGGCACATTGTTTTCAGAGTGAGGAATCTTGTCGTCAGAGTGAGGAACCTTCTCGCCAGAGAGAGGAACCTTGTCCTCAGAGAGACGAACCTTGTCCTCCGTGTGAGGAAGCTTGTCCTCAGAGTGAGGACTCTTATCACAGATTGAGGAACCTTGTCCTCAGTGTGAGGAACCTGCCTTCAGAGTGAGGAAACTTGTCCTCAGAGTGAGGAACCTTGTCATCAGAGTGAAGAACCTTGTTCTCAGAGTGAGGAACCTTGTTCTCAGAGTGAGGAACCTTGTCCTCAGAACGAGGAACGTTGTCACCAGAGTGAGGATCCTTGTCCTCAGTGGCAGGAACAACCTTCAGGGTAAGGAACCTTGTCCTGAGGGTGAGGAACTTGTCCTCAGAGTGAGGAATCTTGTCCTCAGTGTGAGGAACCTCGTCCTCAGATTGAGGTACCTTGTCCTCAGGGTGAGGAACCTTGTCCTCAGAGTGAGGAACCTTGTCCTCAGAGTGAGGAACCTTGTTCTCAGAGTGAGGAACCTTGTCCTCAGAGTGAGTAACCTTGTCCTCAGAGTGAGGAACCTTGTTCTCGGAGTGAGGAACCTTGTCCTCAGTGTGAACAACCGTGTCCTCAGAATGAGGAACCTTGTCCTCAGAGAGACGAACCTTGTCCCCAGTGTGAGGAAGCTTGTCCTCAGACTGAGGACTCTTATACTCAGATTGAGGAACCTTGTTCTCCGTGTGAGGAAAGTGCCTTCAGAGTGAGGAACCTTGTCCTCAGAGTGAGGAACCTTGTCCTCAGTATGCGGAACCTTGTCTTCAGAGTGAGGAACCTAGTCCTCAGTGTGAAGAACCTTGTCCTCAGAGAGAGAAACCTAGTCCTCAGAGTGAGGAACCTTGTCGACAGTGTGAGGAACCTTGTCTTCAGAGTGAGGAACCTAGTCCTCAGTGTGAAGAACCTTGTCCTCAGAGTGAGGAACCTTTTCCTCAGAGTGAGGAACCTTGTCCTCAGAGTGAGGAACCTTGTCCTCAGAACCATGAACCTTCTTCTCAGAGTGCGGAACCTTGTCCTCGGGGTGAGGAACCTTGTCTTCACAGTGAGGAACCTTTTCCTCAGAGTGAGAAACCTTGTCCTCAGAGTGAGGAATCTTGTCCTGAGAGTGAGGAACTTTGTCCTCAGAGTGAGGATCCTTGTCCTCAGTGGGAAGCACCTTGTCCTCAGAGTGAGGAACCTTGTCATCAGTGGGATGATCCTTGTCCTCAGAGTGAGGAGCCTTGTCCTCAGAGAGAGGAACCTTGTGTTCAGAGTGAGGAACCTTGTCCTCAGAATCATGAACCTTCTTCTCAGGGTGCGGAACCTTGTCCTCAGATTGAGAAACCTTCTCCTCAGAGTGAAGAACCTTGTCCTCAGCGTGAGGAAACTTGTCCTCAGCGTGAGGAAACTTGTCCTCAGAGTGAAGATCCTTGTCATCATAATGAGGAACCTTCTTTTCAGGGTGAGGAACCTTGTCCTCAGTGTGAAGCACCCAGTCCTCAGAGTGAGGAACCTTGTCATCAGAGGGATGATCCTTGTCCTCAGAGTGAGGAACCTTGTCCTCAGAGTGAAGAAGCTTGTCCTCAGAGTCATGAACCTTCTTCTCAGAGTGCGGAACCTTGTCCTCAGTGTGAATAACCTTGTCCTCAGCGTGAGGAACTTTGTCCTCAGAGTGAGGAACCTGCCTTCAGAGTGAGGAACCTTGTATTCAGAGTGAGGAACCTTGCCCTCAGAGTGAAGATCCTTGTCCTCATAATGAGGAACCTTCTTTTCAGTGTGAGGAACCTTGTCCTCAGTGTGAAGCACCCTGTCCTCAGAGTGAGGAACCTTGTCATCAGAGGGATGATCCTTGTCCTCAGAGTGAGGAACCTTGTCCTCAGAATGAAGAACCTTGTCCTCAGAGTCATTAGCCTTCTTCTCAGAGTGCGGAACCTTGTCCTCAGTGTGAATAACCTTGTCCTCAGCGTAAGGAACTTTGTCCTCAGGATCATGAACCTTCTTCTCAGAGTGCGGAAACTTGTCCTCAGAGTGAGGAACCTTGTCCTCAGAGTGAAGAACCTTGTCCTCAGCGTGAGGAACCGTGTCGTCAGAGAGAAGATCCCTGTCCTCATAATGACGAACCATCTTTTCAGTGTGAGGAACCTTGTCCTCAGTGTGAAGCACCATGTCCTCAGAGTGAAGAACCTTGTCATCAGAGGGATGATCCTTGTCTTCAGAGTGAGGACCCTTGTCCTCAAAGTGTGGAACCTTGTCCTCAGAGTGAGGACCTTGTCCTCAGAGTGAGGAACCTTGTTCTCAGAGTGAGGAACCTTGTCCTCAGAGTCATGAGCCTTCTTCTCAGAGCGCGGAACCTTGTCCTCAGTGTGAATAACCTTGTCCTCAGCGTGAGGAACTTTGTCCTCAGAGTGAGGAACCCGCCTTCAGAGTGAGGAATCTTGTCCTCAGAGTCAGAAACCTTGTCCTCAGGGTGAGGAACCTTGTCCTCAGACTGAGGAACCTTGTCCTCAGAGTGAGGAACCTGACGCCAGAGTGAGAAACCTTGTCCTCAAAGTGAGGAACCTTGTTGTCAGAGTGCGGACCCTTGTCCTCAGTGTGAAGAACGTTGTCCTCAGAGTGAGGAACCTTGTCCACAGAGTGAGGAACCTTGTCCTCAGGGTGAGGAACCCTGTCCTCAGTGTGAGGAACCTTGTCCTCAGAGTGAAGAACCTTGTCCTCATAATGAGGAACCTTGTTTTCAGTGTGAGGAACCTTGTCCCCAGTGTGAAGCACCTTGTCCTCAGAGTGAGGAACCTTGTCCTCAGAGTGATGGTTCTTGTCCTCAGAGTGACGATCCTGCTTTCAGAGTGAGCAAACTTGTCCTCAGATTGAGGAGCCTGCTCCTCAGAGTGAGGAACCTTGTCCTCAGAGTGAGGAGCCTTGTCCTCAGAGTGAGGAGCCTTGTCCTCAGTGTGAGGAACGTTTTCCTCGGAGTGAAGAACCTTGTCCTCGTAATGAGGAACCTTGTTTCAGTGTGAGGAACCTTGTCCTCAGTGTGAAGCACCTTGTCCTCAGAATGAGAAACCTTGTCCTCAGAGTGAGGAACCTGACACCAGAGTGAGAACCCTTGTCCTCAAAGTGAGGAACCTTGTTGTCAGAGTGCGGACCCTTGTCCTCAGTGTGAAGAACGTTGTCCTCAGAGTGAGGAACCTTGTCCACCGAGTGAGGAACCTTGTCCTCAGGGTGAGGAACCCTGTCCTCAGTGTGAGGAACCTTGTCCTCAGAGTGAAGAACCTTGTCCTCATAATGAGGAACCTTGTTTTCAGTGTGAGGAACCTTGTCCCCAGTGTGAAGCACCTTGTCCTCAGAGTGAGGAACCTTGTCCTCAGAGTGATGGTTCTTGTCCTCAGAGTGACGATCCTGCTTTCAGAGTGAGCAAACTTGTCCTCAGATTGAGGAGCCTGCTCCTCAGAGTGAGGAGCCTTGTCCTCAGAGTGAGGAGCCTTGTCCTCAGTGTGAGGAACGTTTTCCTCGGAGTGAAGAACCTTGTCCTCGTAATGAGGAACCTTGTTTCAGTGTGAGGAACCTTGTCCTCAGTGTGAAGCACCTTGTCCTCAGAATGAGAAACCTTGTCCTCAGACAGATGGTTCTTGTCCTCAGAGTGACGATCCTGCTTTCAGAGTGAGCAAACTTGTGCTCAGAGTCAGGAGCCTTCTCCTCAGAGTGAGGAACCTTGTCCTCAGAGTGAGGAGCCTTGTCCTCAGAGTGAGGAGCCTTGTCCTCAGTGTGAGGAACGTTTTCCTCAGAGAGAGGAACCTTGTCCTCAGAGTGAAGAACATTGTCCTCAGACTGAGGAAGCTTGTCCTCAGAGTGAGGAGCCTTGTCCTCAGTGTGAGGAACCTTTTCCTCAGAGTGAGGAACCTTGTCCTCAGAGTGAGGAACCTTGTCCTCAGAGTCATGAACCTTCTTCTCAGAGTTCGGAACCTTGTCCTCAGTGTGAAGGACCTTGTCTTCAGAGTGAGGAACCTTGTCCTCAGAGAGAGGAACCTGACTTCAGAGTGAGGAACCTTGTCCTCAGAGTGAGAAACCTTGTCCTCAGAGTGAGGAACCTTGTTCGGAGGGTGAGGAACCTTGTCTTTAGTGTGAGGAACCTTGTCCTCAGGGCGAGGAACCTTGTCCTCAGTCTGAGGAACCTGCCTTCAGAGAGCGAAAACTTGTCGTCAGAGAGAGGACCTTGTCCCCAGAGTGAGGACCTTGTCCTCAGAGTAAAGATCCTTGTCCTCAGAGTGAGGAAACTTGTCCTCAGTGTGAGGAACCTTGCCCTCAGAGTGGGGAACCTTGGCTTAGAGTGACGAACCTTGTTCTCAGAGTGAGGAACCTTGTTGTCAGTGTGACGAAACATGTCCTCAGTGTGAGGAACCTTGTCCTAAGATTGAGGAACTCTTGTTCTCACAGTGACGAACCTTGTTCTCAGAGTGAGGAGCCTTGTTTTCAGAGTGAGGAACCTTGTCCTTAGTGTGAGAAACCTTGTCCTCAGTGCGAGGAACCTTGTTCTCAGAGTGAGGAACCCTGTCCTCAGTGTGAAGAACCTTGTCCTCAGAGTGAGGAACCTTGTCCTCAGCGTGAGGAACCTTGTCCTCAGCGTGAGGAACCTTGTCCTCAGAGTGAGGAACTTTGTTCTCAGAGTGAGGAACCTTGTCCTCAGAGTCATGAGCCTTCTTCTCAGAGTGCGGAACCTTCTCCTCAGAGTGAGGAGCCTTGTCCTCTGTGTGAGGAACGTTTTCATCAGAGTGAGGAACATTGTGCTCAGAGTGAGCAACCTTGTCCCCAGAGTGAGGAACCTTGTCCTCAGTGTGAGGAACCTTTTCCTCAGAGTGAGGAACCTGACTTGAGAGTGAGGAACCTTGTCCTCAGAGTGAGAAACCTTGTTCGCAGTGCGAGGAACCTTGTCTTTAGTGTGAGGAACCTTGTCCTCAGAGTGAGGAACCTTGTCCTCAGAGCGAGGAACCTTGTCCTCAATCTGAGGAACCTGCCTTCAGAGGGCGGAAACTTGTCCTCAGAGTGAAGATCCTTGTCCTCAGAGTGAGGAAACTTGTCCTCAGTGTGAGGAACCTTGTACTCAGAGTGGGGAACCTTGTTCTCTGAGTGAGGAACCTTGTTCTCAGTGTGAGGAACCATGTCCTCAGTGTGAGGAACCTTGTCCTCAGATTGAGGAACCCTTGTTCTCAGAGTGAGGAACCTTGTTCTCAGGGTGAGGAACCTTGTTTTCAGAGTGAGGAACCTTGTCCTTAGTGTGAGGAACCTTGTCCTCAGTGTGAGGAACCTTGTTCTCAGAGTGAGGAATCCTGTCCTCAGTGTGAGGAATATTGTCGACGTCCTCAGCGTGAAGAACCTTGTCCTAAGAGTGAGGAACCTTGTCCTCAGCGTGAGGAACCTTGTCCTCAGAGTGAGGAACCTTGTCCTCATAATGAGGAACCTTGTTCTCAGTGTGACGAACCTTGTCCTCAGTGTGGCGCACCTTGTCCTCAGAGTGAGGAACCTTGTCCCCAGAGTGATGAACCTTCTCCTCAGAGTGAGGAACCTTGTCCTCGGAGTGAGGAGCCTTGTCCTCAGTGTGAGGAACTTTTTCATCAGAGTGAGGAACCTTGTCCTCAGAGTGAGCAACCTTGTCCCCAGAATGAGGAACCTTGTCCTCAGTGTGAGGAACCTTGTCCTCAGAGTGAGGAAACCTGTCTTCAGAACGAGGAAACTTGTCCTCAGTGTTAGGAACCTGCCTTCAGAGTCCGGAACCTTGTCCTCAGAGAGGACCTGGTCTTCAGACTGAAGAACCTTGTCCTCAGGGTGAGGAACCTTGTCCTCAGGGTGAGGAGCCTTGTCCTCAGTGTGAGGAACCTTTTCCTCAGAGTAAGGAACGTTGTCCTCAGAGTGAGGAACCTTGTCCTGAGAGGGAGGATTCTTGTCCTCAGAGTGAGGAGCCTTGTCCTCAGAGTCATGAGCCTTCTTCTCAGAGTGCGGAACCTTGTCCTCAGTGTGAAGAACCTTGTCCTCAGGGTGAGGAACTTTGTCGTCAGAGTGGGGAACCTGACTTCAGAGTGAGGAACCTTGTCCTCAGAGTGAGAAACCTTCTCCTCAGAGTGAGGAACCTGACATCAGAGTGAGGAACCTTGTCCTCAGAGTGAGGAACCTTGTTCTAAGAGGCGGACCCTTGTAATCAGTGTGAAGAACCTTGTCCTCAGAGTGAGGAACCTTGTCCACAGAGTGAGGAACCTTGTCCTCATAATGAGGAACCTTGTTTTCAGTGTGAGGAACCTTGTCCTCACTGTGAAGCACCTTGTGCTCAGAGTGAGGAACCTTGTCCTCAGACTGATGATCCTTGTCCTCAGAGTGACGATCCTGCTTTCAGAGTGAGGAAACTTGTCCTCAGAGTTAGGAAACTTGTCCTCAGAGTGAGGAACCTTGTCCTCAGAGTGAGGAGCCTTGTCCTCAGAGTGAGGAGCCTTGTCTTCAGTGTGAGGAACGTTTTTCTCAGAGAGAGGAATCTTGTCCTCACAGTGAAGAACCTTGTCCTAGGAGTGAGGAGCCTTGTCCTCAGTGTGAGGACCCTTTTCCTCAGAGTGAGGAACCTTGTCCTCAGAGTGAGGAACCTTCTCCTCAGAGTCATGAACCTTCTTCTCAGAGTGTGGAACCTTGTCCTCAGTGTGAAGAACCTTGTCCTCAGAGTGAGGATCCTTGTCCTCAGAGTCATGAACCTTCTCCTCAGAGTGCGGAACCTTGCCTCAGAGTGAGGAACCTTCTCCTCAGAGTGAGGAACCTTGTTCTCAAAATGAGGAACCTTGTCCTCAGTGTGAAGAACCTTGTCCTCAGAGTGAGGAACATTGTCCTCAGAGTGAGGAACCTTGTTCTCAAGGAGAGGGACCTTGTCCTCAGTGTGAGGAACCTCGTCCTCAGAGTGGGGAACCTTGTGCTCATTGTGAGGAATGATTTCCTCAGAGAGAGGAACCTTGTCCTCAGAGTGAAGAACCTTGTCCTCAGAGTGAGGAACCTTGTCCTCAGAGTGAGGAGCCTTGTCCTCAGTGTGAGGAACCTTTTCCTCAGAGTGAGGAACCTTGTCCTCAGAGTGAAGAACCTTGTCCTCAGAGTGAAGAACCTTGTCCTCAGAGTGAGAACCTTGTCCTAAGAGTGAGGAACCTTGTTCGCAGAGTGAGGATCCTTGTCTTTAGTGTGAGGAACCTTGTCCTCAGAGTGAGGAACCTTGTCCTCAGAGCGATGAACCTTGTCCTCAGTCTGAGGAACCTGCCTTCAAGGGGCGGAAACTTGCCTCAGAGTGAGGACCTTGTCCTCAGAGTGAGGACCTTGTCCTCAGAGTGAAGATCCTTGTCCTCAGAGTGGGGAAGCTTGGCTTCAGTGTGAGGAACCTTGCCCTCAGAGTGCGGAACCTTGTCCACAGAGTGAGGAACCTTGTTCTCAAAGTGAGGAACCTTGTCCTTAGAGTGATGAACCTTCTTCTCAGAGTGCGGAACCTTGTCCTCAGTGTGAAGAACCCTTGTTCTCAGAGTGAGGAACCTTGTTCTAAGAGTGAGGAACCTTGTTTTCAGAGTGATGAACCTTGTCCTTAGTGTGAGGGACCTTGTCCTCAGTGTGAGGAACCTTGTTCTCAGAGTGAGGAACCTTGTCCTCAAAGTGAAGAACCTTGTCCTCAGCGTGAGGAACCTTGTCCTCAGAGTGAGGAACCTTGTCCTGATAATGAGGAACCTTCTTCTCAGTGTGAGGAACCTTGTCCTCAGTGTGAAGCACCTTGCCCTCAGAGTGAGGAAACTTGTCCTCAGAGTGATAAACCTTCTCCTCAGAGCGAGGAACCTTGTCCTCAGAGTGAGGAGCCTTCTCCTCAGTGTGAGGAACGTTTTCCTCAGAGCGACGAACCTTGTCCCCTGAGTGAGGAACCTTGCCCTCAGAGTGAGGAAACCTGTTCTCAGAAAGAGGAAACTTGTCCTCAGTGTGAAGAACTTGCCTTCAGAGTGCGGAACCTTGTCCTCAGAGAGAGGAACCTTGTCCTCAGTGTGAAGAACCTTGTTCTCAGAGAGAGGAACCTTGTCCTCAGAGTGATGAAGCTTCTCCTCAGAGCGAGGAATCTTGTCCTCAGAGTGAGGAGCCTTGTCCTCAGAGTGAAGAACCTTGTCCTCAGAGTGAGGAACCTTGTCCTCAGAGTGAGGAGCCTTGTCCTCAGTGTGAGGAACCTTTTCCTCAGAGTGAGAAACCTTGTCCTCAGAGTGAGGAACCTTGTCCTCAGAATCATGAACCTTCTTCTCAGAGTTCGGAACGTTGTCCTCAATGTGAAGAACCTTGTCCTCAGAGTGAGGAACTTTGTCCTCAGAGTGAGGAACTTGACTGCAGAGTGAGGAACCTTGTCCTCAGAGTGAGAAACATTGTCCTCAGAGTGGGGAACGTTGTCCTCAGAGCGAGGAACCTTGTCCTCAGTCTGAGGAACCTGCCTTCAGAGAGCGGAACCTTGTCCTCAGAGTGAGGACCTTGTCCTCAGAGTGAGGACATTGACCTCAGAGTGAAGATCCTTGTCCTCAGGGTGAGGAAACTTGTCCGCAGTGTGAGGAACCTGGCCCTCAGAGTGAGGAACCTTGTCCTCAGAGTGAGGAACCTTGTTCTCAGAGAGAGGAAACTTGTCTTCAGTGTGAGGAACCTTGTCCGCAGATTGAGGAACACCTGTTCTCAGACTGGGGAACCTTGTTCTCAGAGTGAGGAACCATGTTTTCAGAGTGAGGAACCTTGTCCTTAGAG
>CACRXK020004683.1:0-30711 GCA_902702795.2 Paramuricea clavata | reverse complement strand
CAAATTTCAAACAACAATTGACAGTGGCGCGACAATAAATGTGATCGATCGTGACACTTTTAACAAAATGCAAGACATCAGTAAAATTAACCCGCACGAACACGAAAGCTTTCGCGTATAATACGAAATCACCAGTTGAATTTTTGGGAAAATTCGAAGCGGTAATCGAAACACGAAAACGAATATCTGTAGCCACATTCTATGTCGCTAAAGCTGCGAACTGTGGAAACTTACTTTCTCTTTCTACTGCACAAGAACTCGGACTTATTAGTTTGCATCTAGACAAACTGACATCAAAGGATGCCGCACTAGAAAACATCCTTCAAAAGCATTCTAAAGTTTTTTCCGATCTTGGAAAATTGAAGGGAGAAAAAGTCAAACTAGATATAGACAAAACTAAAATTCCGAAAGCACAACCCCAAAGGCGCATACCCTATCACATTCGAGAAAAAGTGAAAAACGCGATAACTGAATTAGAAAATCAAGATGTCATTGAAAAAGTGCCCGAAAATGAAGCTACTCGTTGGGTTTCACCGATTGTAGCTGTTCCCAAAAAAGACGGACAGGTTCGCATATGTGTCGATATGCGGCTCGCAAATGAAGCTATAAGACGAGTACGCCATCCTATACCAACAGTAAATGGTGTTAGTTTTGCCCTGAATGGAGCAAAATTTTTCTCGAAACTTGATTTGAGTCGAGCGTATCATCAGTTAGAACTGGACGAACAGTCTCGTTATATAACAACCTTTAGCACTCATGTAGGTTTGTATCGCTACAAAAGACTAAACTATGGTACAAACGCTGCAGCGGAGATATTTCAGTACACACTCCAAACCGCACTGCAAGGGCTTAAAGGCGTCAAGATCATAGCTGATGATATCATTGTATTCGGCTCAACAAGAACTGAACATGACGCTAATCTTGACAAATGTCTACAACGACTTGCAATGAAGGGCTTACGACTAAACCGAAGCAAGTGTAATTTCCTTAGTACTACATTGTCATTTTTCGGACAGGTCTTTTCGAAAGAAGGTACTCATCCTGATCCTAGGAGGGTAGCTGATCTATTAAATGCACCTCAGCCAAATAATGCACATGAAGTCAGGAGCTTTCTTGGCATGACCAACTATAGTAGTAACTACATTCAAGATTTCGCAACACTAACTGCTCCCCTTCGTGACCTGACGAAAAAGGATGTTCGTTTTGAGTGGACTCAAACACACCAAACTGCTTTTGAAAAGCTGAAAAACACTCTTGCAATTGCTCCATGTATGTCATATTTCGACAAAAACAAACAAACTTTTGTAACAGTTGATGCTAGTCCTGTAGGAATTTCTGGAATTCTTTCTCAGAAACCAAGAAACGGTGACGTAGACAGTCAACAGATAATTGCATATGCCAGTCGGGCGCTGACTGATACAGAAAAGAGATACTCCCAGACGGAAAAAGAAGCGTTAGCGATAGTATGGGCAGTTGAACATTTCCATTTATTTCTATATGGAAGTGAATTTACACTAATAACTGACCATAAACCTTTAGAAATTATTTATGGTCAACGTACAGCCAAAACATCAGCGCGAATTGAAAGATGGGTGCTTCGCCTCAACCATATACATTTAAGATAATTTATAAATCAGGTGCCAGCAACCCTGCGGACTACCTTTCTCGTCATCCAACAAACGAAAGCAAACGAAAACAGGAGAAGATGACGGAACAATATATTAATTTTATAACTCAGAACAGTGTCCCTAAGGCGATGACATTACAAGAAATAATCAATGCAACTAACGCAGACGCGGCACTAACAGCACTCCATGATGCAATTAAAGCAAACAAATGGGATTCCCCAATTGTAAAACCGTTCAAAGCCGTAAAAAACGAACTTACGTCTACCACACACAGTGTTATACTTCGAGGAACACGGATTGTCATTCCTGCGGCTCTACAACAACGTGCAATAGATATAGTACATGAGACACACAGGGCCGCCGAGAGGGGGGGGCAGGGGGGGGGGGCAAATTGCCCCGGGCCCCGAGTTGCTGGGGGCCCCTGAAAAATCTTTGTTGGGCCCCAGCCTTTTTTGTGGTTAAATATTTCCGCGCAAAGGACAAGATATCTGTTTTCTTGGGTTAATCACCGGAATTTGGCATAAAAAAATGAGATAAAGTCCCTCGAAAGCAATTGCAACGTAGTCGTCCGGAAAAATTTTGTATTCCGGAAAATTTTTTTTACCCCTAAAATGGTACACTGACCGAAATTTTTTGGCGACGGGGGGGGAGAGGTTGTTCTCCGGAAAAAAATTTGTCCGGGAAAAATTTTTTAGATAGGGGCCCCTAAAAAAAAATTTGCCCCGGGCCCCCGCCAACCTCTCGGCGGCCCTGGAGACACACTTAGGAATAGAGAAAACGAAGTCTCTAATTCGTGAAAAAATCTGGTTTCCGCAAATTGACAACCAAGTCAAAAACACAATTGCTAAGTGTACCACTTGTCAAGTTGTCGGACAGGCGAATCCTCCAGAACCATTACGTATGACCGAAATGCCAGAGTTACCATGGAGAAATGTCCACATAGATTTTTATGGTCCACTACCATCGTCTGAATATCTGTTAGTGGCGGTAGATAGATACTCCAGACTTCCAGAGGTTGAGATAGTTCATTCAACACGAGCCTCAACAGTCATTCCAAAACTTGACAAAATGTTCTCAGTCCATGGCATTCCTGACACCCTTATATCTGACAATGGTCCCCCTTTTAACGGAGACGACTATGCACGATATCTGAAAGCCCTTGGTATTCAAGCTAAGTTTTCAACACCCTACTGGCCCCAAGGTAATGCTACAGTTGAACGATTTATGCGACCGTTAGGAAAAGCGCTCAAGACAGCGACACTCGAAGGACGACCATGGCAACAAGAATTGAACCGTTTTCTTTTACAATATCGTACCACTCCACATTGCACTACAGGAGTACCTCCATCAGAACTGTTGTTTAACCGAGTGATAAAAGGAAAATTACCAGTTATAAACAGCAAGAAAATTGTCAATCGACATAAAGAAGCTCGAGACAATGAGAAAACACGACAAGAACGCAACCGAGAATATGCAAATCAAAGGAGAAACACAAGAAAAAGTGATCTACAAGTTGGAGATTATGTACTGGTTAGACAAGAAAAGAAAAACAAGCTAACTGCGAATTTTAATCACAAACCGTATAAAGTGATAAAGAAAACTGGTTCAGAAATACTTGCTCAAAGTAAAGATGGTCATATTGTGAAACGGAACGTGTCACATTTCAAGCGAATAAATAAACCACGAGAAGAAGACACTGATGATGAAGGTTTCGATTATGAAGAAAACTCGCAGGACAATCAGCCATCCATCAGTAATGAAAACAACGAAGTACCAAGAAGATCAAGCCGAATTCGAAGACCACCGAATCGATACGGACATGAATATCCATCAAATCTAATAAACTAACATAACTATGAAATAGCTAAGTAACTTCAAATTTAATTAAACATTTTGATATTTGACAATCAAGTTAAAACAAAGGGAATGGTATAGTAATGTACGTCTATTAATCATTAACGCACGTATTACGATTAGTTTATATTTAGAATATGGACATTATATATTGAGTTGTTTACATGTAGCCGAGATATCAAGAAGTCTATTAAATAAGAGAATATTATAACTCGTTTGCGCCTTAATTGTGTAATGCTTTAAATTATTATTTGTTTAAAATTAATTGTAGATTATCTCCAGCATGTTCATGTGGAGATTCTTGTGAATCAGTCATTCATTATTTGTTATATTGTCCTCGTTATGCTGCTCTTAGATTATCCTTACTCTCGGTAGCTGCTCAAATTTATGGTGAAAGCTGGTATCTCTTGTCCGATTCTCAAAAGTCTAAAATATTTTTGTCTGGTTCAACTGATTTGAGTATAGAAAGTAATAGATGTATATTTATGCATGTTCAAAAATATATTAAGCAAACTAATCGTTTTTCTAAGAATTAATTTATTACTTTGAACCTTCAATTGAACCAGCTTTTATCACTTTTGTTGGTTTTTTTCCCTCTTTCTTTGCAATGTTCGTCATCTCCTGTTGTGTATATTATTTAATTATTTGTTAAATGTAGTGTGAGCCCCTCGATGAGCGTCCACGCTCTTGGGTATAAACATTAAAGTTATTAAATATGTTTATATATATAAAAAAAAGATACCGCTTGTTGTAAAATTACATATCAAAGGCTCAACCTACAGATAACTCGGTTATCTATAGGTTGCGTGTTTAACTGTAAGCAATTAGAAGAATCCGCAGAAGACACGTGGTGACTACAATATATTATATATAATAATATTTGCATTGCAACTAATTGCGGCAATTTCATTTCGTAGTAGATGGGGGCAATTTCACGGGAGGCAAAAGGACCAAAAGTTTAGCCACTACCACAGGTTGTTGACTTTGAAACTATCTTACCTGTCCAATTCCGCCATTCTTTCCCGTGCCATCTGCTGACAATTGGTTGGCAAAATTTCGCAGCTCAGTATCTTGTTTCACGTCCTCATCTTTTTGATAGTATCTAATAACATAATGTGTCTTAAAGTTTATATTGCGGCTTCTACTCAATTGGCGAACGTTCTACAGTACTACAGGCCTGAGATTTGTGAGTGAAAAGACTAAGATTATAAAAGAAAAACATTTTTATTTTTGAGCGCGCGGTTGTAATGACTACACTTATTCAATTTTTCAGCTCTATAATATCAGATTGGTTATTTTACCCACTATGTAGCCAATGCATAGTATTAGCACAGACAAATAAAATATTAAATGGCAATTATCTTTCAAGCAAAAATTTACCAATGATAACGGTCCTCTGAAGGGGACCACAATAAAACACAATATTCTGTTTTCAATAGCTCTCTTTAGAAATATCTTCACCAAGTAAAATGTTGTATGTATTTTATAGACCTTATTCATAAATCGTGACGAGGCCTCGTATCCTAGGATACGGGAACAAAACGCGGGAAAACAAGCGAAAACTGCTTGACAAGCCAAATTCAGATGCTATTGTGTCGACTTTAACGGCTGGTTTCTTGTTGCTTTTTGCGATTTATGACGATTTTTGTGTGTATTTTAAGACTTTGTGCCCACAACGAAAGCGGTAAACGAGTATATTATAAAAGCGAGCGGTTTTTCTCCCGTTTTTGTGTGGAAAAATGACAACGTAGCGATGGTGTTTATCCAGAAGCGAAAAACAGTATTTTACTGAGATTTTAACGTCAATATAAAGGTTATTCCGTGAAAAATCAAGACAACTATGGAATGGAAGTATAATTTTTCGAATTTGACATAAATATGAAAGAAAATAACAGTCAAAAATCACAAGAGAACGTCAAATGTTATTGGTTCGTACGGAAAAATATGAACTATGACTGTGGCTCGATAACATTCTGCAAGCAGCTTACAAGTTTAAAAAATGAAGGCTACATTACCTGAGTGAGTTGTAATCTTATTTCTTCAACAATTGTTTCATATTTCTTACGATTTTGGTGTTGTATAGACGTTTTGTAGCCTTGTTGGTTGTTTGTTTCGGCCATACAAACTACGACAATAATACAAAGTCAAAGGTTTCCTTTTTCGATTGACTCCAGCATCTTTTGCTTTAAATGTCATGTTATATTTTCTCAGAAGTATTTTTTTCAACTTTCAAGCTCAGTTTTATAGATATATTTTCGAAAAAAGCCGTAATATTCACGAAAAAAAGCTGCCATAGCCGACAGCAAAAAAACATTTTGTCAATTTTCCCGCGTTTTGTTCCCGTTTCCTAGGATACGAGGCCTCATCACGATTTATGAATAAGGTCTATGACTGTTATTTTCAGTCATAATTATACAAGACATACTATAAGTAAATCTCTGACTCGCAATAGCAGAAAGATGACCTCGAGCTGGAAGAGGGCAGAATGCAGCCTTCCGGGACATTTTTAGAGAAACGCCAAATCAAAAGTTGCTCCATAGCTTTTCGTGAACTTAGATGCGTTTTCCTATTCCGATTTTTGTGTCTGTCATGCTCAATCCTAGAAACCAAATAATTTTTCCCAGTCCAGCAAAAATAGGCAAACCCCGGTTCCCATTTTATGGCACTTAGAAAGGGAAAATTGTTTCTTACAATCTCACATAATCCCCAGCAAAATCACCAACTTCTTTCCAGATAAGCAAGCCATCATCTCTGTATGGGAAATATGGTAATTCGTCCACACTATCAACGCCACGTTTCTATAAAACCATGTTTCAACACAATATGTTAATACCTTTGCAGTACTTTAACGGGTTAAATATATTCAACTGTTCGTTATGTCGCGTCAAACAGTACACATTGACAATCTAAATATCTTAATCTTATATCGTTATACGTACGTGTCAAAGTGCGTGTGATTATGCACGCGGGATGTTGCAAGACGTTCGGAAGTATGATTCGAAATAGGTCTTGTTTAAAAAGCCTGAGGTCATTACTATCGCCAAGTAGTTCAATTATGTTTTATTTGCTCAGTGATGATTGCAAATCCCACGAAGTTATCCGAACCACGAAAACAGATTATAAAGTAATTTTTATCCGCATTGTTGCCTTCCAAGTTCTTCAATTCGGTGCCAAGAAGAGTTTGAAATGACATTTCCGAGCCTAAACGTTTTTTTAGTTTTCCCGAGGAAGCGTTATCTTCCTGTTTGAGAAACCTGTTTGCATATATTACCTCAAGGTTCTTATCAAACTCGGTATCCGCCCACGACATACTGGGGTAAGCTTTCTTAAGAAGTTCCACTCCACCGACATGCCCAATCGCAAACAACTTATGTAAAAATTCCCCAGGGTTTAGGAGAGCCTGTATTCCAAGACTGTTTGTGACAAACAGACCTCTACAATGCCATTTGAATATTTGATGAAGAGGATGAAAGAACGATAAAGTACGTCGCATGATGACACAGATTGGTTCCATGAGAAAATGTGTTTTCAACAGGTGTTCGATAATTTCGGCATACGTTATATCTGCTCGTTGAATTTCTTCCTTCGCCATCAACCATTTCGAGCCGTCAATAGGAGAAACTACTGGCGAATCTGCGGAAACGTAATGGGAAAATAAGAAAGACTATATGTAAAATAATAATATACATGAAATCCGACTATATTGACCATACCGGAATTCATGATCAGTTTGCGCAATTTGTTTGGTCTGATCAGTAAACCACCACTTATACAGTGAGATGAATTTATTTTGATCTAGTCTTAGGACTGAATTAATTTTGACCCAAGCTCAAGGACTGAATTAATTTTGATCCAGTGGCCTAGGACAAAATTAATTTTGATCCAGTCCTATATAGGACTGGAATCCATACGTCGTTACGTATCCAATATTATCATAGAAATTATTATCAATGTCAATGAAATCAGTTAACATTTTGTTTTTAAGACCTGTACACTCTGTTTGTGGTAATTTAATGTCCTGACTAAATTTCCTAATGGTCAATTTAACCATAGCTGGATAGCCCTGGTTAATGTGTTTATAGTCCAGGATTCCTGGTTAATTTAACTGTTCTATATGGGTAAATTAACCAGATTATGATAGGTGGACTATTAACCAATAATTCCTGGTAAATGAACCATGTAAAAAACTTGGTTAATTTAATTAGGAATACTGGTTAAATTAGCCACGATAGTGATCAAATTGACCAGGGCTGTGGTTAAATTAACCATGGAATTTAACCAGGCCATTATTAAGTTACCCCAAACTGTATTAATAACATCTTATTATCCGAACGCGAGGTCTGTACAGAGAAATATCGGACCGAGGTCTTTTTTGTACAGACCGAGCCCGTAGGGCGAGGTTTATACAAAAAGACCGAGGTCCGATATTTCTATGTACATACCGAGCAAGCGAGGTTAATAAAAAGTTTATTATATGGCATTTATACTTGAAACAAACAAGAAATGCATGATTTGAAATGCATATTAGTAACGTGGTACACATTTGGTCGAAGGAAACAAAAAAATACTATTGTATTCCTTCTTTTCCACTAAAAACCATTCACAATAACAAATTTAATTATAATTTTCAAATTTTCAATTGGTTTTGCTGTTTTGTTTTCAAATGCATGCGTTTGTTTTTACGTAATGGACCAGCGGTCCATTACGGGAAATAATGCACCGCTGAAAGTGCTTCTCAGCCAATCAGTGATGCTTGCCATATAGTAATTTTATATTAACCAGGACGTTTTAAATATTGTAACAATGTTTGCATTGACATTGAATAAACGAAAGTTTACCTGAAGATAAGTCCGTCTGAATCGCGACTGGTTTCAATTGCTTAACGCCTCCTACGTCCGCTACAACAAACGTACAGAACGGACTTCGTGATCCTCTCATTTCTCGCCTGTCTGTCGTGTTCCGTTCGGTGTAATCCTCACTGTTATCAAGACCATAAAGCAATTTGTAGTCTAGTATGAATACTTTCCCTGAATTGATCATCTGAGCACATGAAAGAAAAATGACGGTTCATCGTTACTTGAAATGGAAGCATAAAGATAACTTCCCCATACAGTTCGTTGGCGACTCAACGCTTATTATTTGTTATGCTACAATTTTTTCGCTATAAATTTTTAACAGAAGATCTTATAGATCTTAAAAGGGTTTAGCATGGATGCTATTTGCATGACTGGAGTATGGATCGTTGATGGCATATCACTGCAGTTGGTGAGTGTGTCTTTATTTTTCCTCATTTACCTCAGAAAATGTAGACTTTTTCCCCAATGCTTGTTTCATTGCCGCGTCCCAATCGTAGGCTTTGTTCACGAAATCTTGATTAAAATCTGAAATATCAACAAGTTTCCCAAATCATCCTTTTATATACGTAGTTATTTACAGCTCTAACAGGCAAACCGAGGCCGCTTTTACGTATTTTTAATGTTTTCAAACTAAGCCAAAACCAATCACCATGTAGCTTTGTCATAGGTTCATAACCGGAAAATGTTTAGTCAAAATGACCCGCTGGTGACTGGTTTTGGTTCAGTTTGAAAACATCATCAAATATGCAAAAGCGGCCTCGGTTTGCTCGTTCGAGCTGTAACAATTGTTATTTTTTTCGATTTTGATACAAACATCAAGCGATATGTTAATGAACGTTAACGACGTGTCGAAGTCATCATGCAAAAGTTCATTATCAAAGTTCACTTGAGTAATGGATGATTCCAGCTACAGACTAAACTTTGAGGGTCCTGAAGGGGTCCCAATCCCATTTCCCACCTGAAATTTTGGCAAAATCCCCGGCAGTCCCAGTTGGATTTTTATTAGAAATCCCAGTAGATCAATAAAAAACACATTATTTATCAGGCCGTGTGTGGCACCGTGTGGCTGAAGCGGATGTGTTTTGCCTTTGAGGTATATACTATCAGGGTTGTGTATATACCGGAAACAAGGCATATATTCCGCTGTGCATCTGACTTGGGGACGGGAAAGGAAGTCCTCTAAAATGGGAATGGGATTGAGGTAATGCGAGTCGATTCCCAATTTTTCCACGTTTTAAGTATTTTGAAATACGATTTTGATCCGTTTTTGGTGTCTTTGGTCATGATTTTTGTTGTTAACTATATTATTCATAGCCCTACCTGCGAACAGGCATACCCCGGCGCCCGGAATTCTGGGTTTTCTGATTATGCGCATTCCCAGTGGCCAAATCCCAGTCCCAGTAACCCGAATCCCATTTTCCCAGTGTAAAAATAGATCAATCCCAGTTCCCATTTTACCCCTTCAGGACCCACAACTTTGATCCAGGCAAGAAAGACGAAATCTATCATTATAGCCCTAAAGAGCCTAAAATTTGAGTAAAAAAGTAAATATAGCCCTGTCGTTACATTAGCCAATTTTGTATGTTAGTATTATGCGCAGAAAATACACCACTTTCGGCTCAAAAGTGGTGCATTCAGTTTCCGCGCGTGACATTAAAATACTCAAAATTTGCTAATTTCACGGGGCAATGTTTTCCGTGATATATTTTACAACATTTTGCAACCATTTTACTGATTTAAGGATGTTCTTTTAAGCTATAATGATAGATTTCGTCCTTCTTGTCTGGATCAAAATTTACTCTATAGCTGGAATCTACAGCATGCAGAAATGTATAATGATCACGTATTAATCATAATCATAAGTAATTTAAAGATTTCTCTTATAGTAATTGAACCTTTGTATGATGGCTTCGAAAAGTCGTTCATCAGTAATAACAATTTTGTCACTTATACATTTGTCTGAAATTGGTTTCAAAATATTTATTGATAAAAATAATTTTTCATTTTAATTATATTCTATCCATGATATCGTAAGGATTCTTTCCATGCAATTTTATCCCATTATCCCATACCGTATTTACTCGTTTGAGCGCCGCCCCCGATTGAGCGCCGCCCCCGAATGAGCGCCGCATTTAAGATCATATTTTTTTAAAGAGCGCCACCCCCGAATGGGCGCCGCACTAAACAGTGTAATAATTTTCCACCGTCAAATGGGGACATTTAGTGACAAAGACATTCAAAACTTGTTTATTTTATTGTCAAAAGTTCTTGATATAATTCACAAATAAAAGATTTTTTTAAAGAGCGCCGCCCCCGATTGAGCGCCGCCCCCGAATGAGCGCCGCATCTGAAGCTCTGAAAATTTAAAGAGCGCCGCGGCGCTCAAACGAGTAAATACGGTATGCCTTTATTTTCTCACCTTCTATCGTCATTTTTCTCAAAGACATTGTATTTAAACCTGCCAGGCGTTGCTGCGTAAACACATCGTCACTTTGCCAGGCTTCTTCGTAAATGATATCTCTAAACGGCAATTCTTGTGAGGGGTACTTCATGTATTTTGCCATGGGTAAAAGGTTAAAGCTTTTATCCTGCAAATTAAATTCCTGAAGTAAATTCGAAGAAAAAAATACAGCCAGAGGCGTAGCCAGAGGGGGGTGTGGGGATGCAACACCCTCGCCCCATTCATCACGGATTCGGCAAATGTCTGCTAGACTCGGCAAATTGTTTTCGGATTTATCGGGAAATTGTTTGTGGAAAATGTGGAATATTTGATTTTGAAAAATGCCAGAAATCTGTATGTGAAAATGTTTGAGAAACTAACTTTGAAAAAGGTTTGAAAATTAAATTTGAAACAGGGCGGAATTGACGTCTAATACCTATTTGTAAACCATTTTAGTACCATTTTCCCCGGCTAATCCCAGTTTGTGTAACCGACCGCATGCATTGCTAAGACTATTTGCACTTTGCAGTTTGCTTGCACGCCATTTTTTTTCTCTGACGTAATGGCTATTTTTTTCCAAGCATTTTTCTTTCCAGGCATTTTTTGGGGGATTTTCACCACCGCCCCCCTCCCTGGATTTCTAATGGTCCGCCCCTAATTGTACTGCAGTACAATTAATGATATCGATTTTCCCAAAACAAACAAAATGGCGGAAAGATACTTAAAAACAAATGAAATTGCCCTCGAGGAACTTAAAGCAAAAGAACTAAATGAAAATACGAACAAAAGCACCAAATTAATTTTGGTTGAAAGTCTGGCAGGACTGGGCTTTGGCGAGAGAATTACCTCCTCCGCAGGCCATACAGCCCGTAATGAGTATGCCCGTTCGCAGGTTGAAATTTGAAATTTGAGACGAAGGCTTGCGTAGCTGTAAGGCGGCTGAGGCCTGCTGATAACATGTCGATTACTTGGCTTTTGGTGTCAATTACTGGGTTGGGTCAAATGTCTTCAAAAAATATGGCACATCGTCTGCCAATCTTTAGCAATTCCGTTTTGCGAGTATTTTCTAAATACATCTTGGCAGTTATAGCTGATAAAAGCGACGAGGAGATTCAAATAATGGAGGGTTTTACAAGCGACCGTAATAATAGACGTTGTGAATCTATCATTTGGTCAAATGGGATGTTTTGACTATATACACACGCATTTAAATAGTTACACTGTATAAAAGACAAGTATAAATGGAATAAATTTCGCGGATAAACGGCCGCATGCCTGACATACGACGTGTTACATAAAAGCGCTGCGTGTTTGTAATATGCAAATTATAAACTGATATTTATCTGCTTCTCTTTATCAAAATCATTGTATATGCTTGTTTGTTCAGTGTTCACTGTTTTTATGTATATTGCGGATACGAAAAGCGGTCTATATCAGAATATTGTTTTGGTAAAATATGATATATTAAATATAATTTGGTTTGTGGCTTCCCGCCATTTTGGAAAATTAGTCGCAGGCCTTTCCGTTCGTTTCTCACCAATTCTATATTTTTGAAAGGCCTGCGGAGGAGGTAGGCGAGAGAATATGATGTTGACATTGAGAATTATCCAATTTTGTTATGCTAATAATAAACAAGTAGTCATGCGATGTTGCTCGTACAATTAGGGATTAATAGTACTCGTGATGTTTGGAAATTTTGTCGAAATGGGACGAGCCGCAGGCTCTGTCGACCGCGCAGAAAGAATGAAAAGGGACAATAACTCCATCTTTGGCTTTACGTTCTGGACTCGAGTTCCCACTCCAGATCTATATGGCAATATGGGGCTCGCTGAATATACATCAATTTGCAACAACAAGCTGCAAAATAATCTGTGGATGAGGGTATCTTACAAGTTACAAGTAACCAAATCGGTCCAAATGATTCATAACTATATTAATTAGATCAGTCTTGCAGGAATCTTATCTACTGTCTACGTTACTTCGAAAATTGCTTACTAAAAATTACAGTTCTCTCAAAAATTCCTATTACTATGCAAAAAACTCTTATCACTAAGAAAAGTCCTGAAAAGTGAGAGACCTGAATTCTGAGGAAATCCCGTTAAAAGAAACTGTCAGGAGATTGGATTGGCCACAAAGCGGGGTAATAAGTAGCGGAACACTGGTAGAGTATATGAAATATTTTGTGGCCGTAGCGCGCGAATGTGGCCCCCGCCCCCCCCCCCCGTGTGAAATTCAGGCAAAAATCAGGTAAAATTCAAGTTAAAATTTTGACATTTTCAGGTAAAAATTCGTAATAAATTAATTATTTTTGTGAAATGATATCCATTTTTGTAAAATAAGGTCAATTTACATCCAATTCGTTTGCGAATTTGCTTTAGAAAACGCCAGAAATGCAGTCCTAGAGCTTCAAAAATGTAAAAATTTTCTAGGGGACGACCCCCAGACCCCCCTTTCTCCCCAAACTTAGTATTATAATCATTACACTTCACGTAAATTTTAACATCGAAATTCAAATTTCAGGTAAATCCTCCTACACCCCCACTCCCAATTTTAGATGCTTCGCTATGTTCCTGGGTGCAAATCTGATTCCTGGAGAGAGGATTGCCTTCCCCCAGTTAAGCCCGCCTCGCGAAGCGGTTAGCTCAGCAAGTTGCTCTCGTGTGCGGATAGTTTTCTTGAGGATTTGACCTCTCGAAGCCTTGAGGAAAATATCTATCGTGTTTGATATTTTTCGCCTCGTGAGGAAAAAATATCAGCGTCTGCGGATGTCGTGAACTAAGTGCTGAGCTGTTTGAAGCAATTAGCCAATGACAAACCATGGTTTCTTCATGTGACTTGGAGCAAAATGGAGGAAAATGCAAATGATTTTGTCGGTTATGTTGTTGTTGAGTAATTTTCCCAACGTGTGCGGTGAAAATACATAGCTGAGCTAGCTGCCTCGCGAGGCGGTTAGCTCAGCAAGTTCCTCTCGTGTGCGGCGGGCTTTATGTAGTTAAAAAAGATTTCGACCTTGATCTGTTCATCGAGCTGCATATATATGAAATACGATTTGTATGTATCGAAATGAAATCATGTCAACGTTCATATGGGTCATATGGGCGTGCATGGCATTTGGAATTGTGACAGCGGCGCAATCCTGAGATACATTACTAAAAACTGCTTACCAATCCAGGGATTTTAATGGAAACTATAGGTTTCGATTGCTCCTTGCGGTGACTTTTCAGCAACTGGCCGTAGTCTGAATACTTTGTAAATGGTTGAAGATTTTTAGGATCTAGTGTTTTTCCCACGAGTATCTTGTTTCGTATGACCATACCAAGATATCGAGTCACCCATCCTTGCTCATGGAGGGTAGGGATAAGAACGCTGCGTAGCAGCACATTGTGAGATGGTTGATTCAACAATGGAAAAGGTACAGCTTTGAAGAGGTCCGTTGTCTCGCTAGGATATATTAACGGTTTACTAGCGGGCGTGGTTAGCTTATAAAAAATATTTTGTTCGACCAGGTTAAAAAGACGTTTAACTGGACACATCCGGCGTTTCCCTATCTGTTGCTGTACTTTCTGTGGCAACGCAATACATGTTTCTTGAAGGATAAAAATAAAAAAAGCATAGTGCATAGTGTATTAGTATATTAAATAAATCTTTCTCTTTTAACTCTTTACGCAGCGTCGGCTCATCCTAACCTGCGATCATGCTCTTTATTAAATACAGAGCGTGGAACATGTCTTTATCCAGTCGTTTTCCAACAATATAGTTTTATATTTAGTATGCAATCAAAATGTCCCGGGAGAAATGTTAATTTCGTATGGCTACAAGTACTAAGGGATCGATTACATGGACCGAGTTAGCTCGCTTTACCGGGCTAGCCTAGCCTGCAAGCAGGTGTTTATTTGGGTTGGGCTGGAAAAGTAAACGCTTGCCCGCATGCGGCATTTGCGGGACTCGCTTGCTCACGGACGAAAGTTTCTCCTAGCATATCGTCACATGGGAACATATACGATTAAGTATTAAGTAGCAGGTCCATGGTTATTACTAATGACAGCAAAAATTTGTTGATGTTGGATTTATAGATAAATATAATCGAATGAATGCGAAAAAGAAAACCAATTTAAATTAATGGAGGAAATATTTTGGCTGTACTACATGTCAGGTTCAGTTGAGGTCGAGGGTCGAAAGTCGAGGTTCTACGGTCAAATATACTAACTTTTTATTAATTCATTTCCAGAATACTGCAATTTTCGTGTTTGTTGTCAAAATTTAATTTTAAAAGTCTTCCTGATAATAACCTATTTTTGACATAGCCAATTATGTTTTGCCGCGAGTGACTTAAGTTGTTGGTATTTTGCAGGTATTCTGGTTTCGATCAATACCACGGTTTAGGTAAAACAGATTAATAGATAGTGATTCTCAAAACAGATTGATAGATAGTGATACTCCCAAATCTAACAAATTCATGATAATCGGTGTACAAGTTATGTTGGTCACCACGGTGATATACTACCATTTGAAAGCAACCGCAAAATCCAAACTTTTTCTTCACGTTTGTTAACGTTTCAAACGTACACGATGGGCGGGTCAAACGTGCATGTTGAAACGTAACAACATTTAGTTTGAACCGCGAAATAGTGACGTTTGGGCGAGATTTGTCAAACGTCACTATTTCGCGGTTCAAACTAATTGTTGTTACGTTTCAACATGCACGTTTGACCCGCCCATCGTGTACGTATGAAAAGTAAGGGCCCATTTGATTTTTGAGGGGAGAGGGGGGGGGGGGTTGGTTGGAAGATTCCGACTGTGCAAGAATTTTTTTTCCGCCCAGGGGAACAAGACAGATATTTTTTCCTGTAAAAGTGCAGCGCACGATATCTTTTTCTCAATATGTTCCGCGGCAGGATATTTGTTTTTGCCTCTCATAATAACGGCTCCGACAGTAACTTAAGGCTTTCATATAGCTATCGTCAGAGACGTTCTGACGTAGCCGGGGTTTTCAGTCAGAGGAGGCCGAGAACTGAATCCCAAGAGAGGCCAAGGAATTTTCACTGTGCTTTATTTTATATGGTTATGTTATAATGTTCCCCACACTAAAGCGTGCAGTTTACTTACAAAAAATGTATAACTGCACCAAAACCGAAAACATGCAGGGATAGAGTAGAGTACTCGAAAATGGGGAAGGTACAGTATATGAATGACCTGTAACTTTGGGAGGTTCGGGTGCATGCTCCCCCGAGAAAATTTTAAAATTTTGAACCTCGGAAATGCTATTTCCTGCGTTTTCAGCCACGGATTCGTCCAACAACTTTGCTGTACTAAGCCTAAGGAACACTTACTGTCCTTTATTTTAAACAAGGGAAAATCACAAAATGAGCTTTGATTAATATATGGAATAAAACAAGATTTTAATAGTGTGATTTTTAACTGCTCTCCTAAACAACAATGTTCCACCAAATATAGTTCTGTAGCTTCCGGAACATCACACAAATTTTCCAAACACCATAAAATTTACAACAAAATTTACTGAATTTCCGACAAAAATGACAGAATTTGTCCCATTTATTTTTATAATAAACCAAAATTGCCCGACTGTTCATCGAATATTTCCCGACTGCCCAACAAACTGGGTGGGCTAACGCCCCCCGCCCGGTGCCTATGTTGTTGGGGGATCGGGTTGCATCCTCTTCAGAATGGTTTTAAAATCTAGACTCTCTAAACTGGCATTTTCGCATTAAAACCATCGTACAATACAGTACGTTCAACTTGCATCCTGTAGATGGGCCTTTGAAGCTTTAATAGTTTGGAGGTATGTTATCAAAAAAACGCACACAGACTCAACCATCCAAAAATACTTTTTCTACCATGCATATTAGATATGTATAAATAACTTATAAACTTGTACATATCTTAAGCCTAGATTTTCTCAGGGGGGGGGGCAACAATTTTGCCAGGGAACGCCACTGGCTATCGTATGTTATAGACTCCAAAGGCGGTAGAATCCCTGTGATGTTGTCCACTGTTCACCCCGTGTTCTTTTAAGCAAATGTGCTCAAAAATGCAAAATCTTACAAGCCTGTGGACACAATACTGAAGTGAAGAACGTCAGTAGATTTACATGTAGGAATTTTATTTTTGTGCGCTCTCTTTTGCATGATATTTTTTTTCTCGATTGTATACTGTAAGATTTTTTTTCTTTCTCCTTGGTTGCAGGAAATTTTTTTTCGATATCTTCCAACCCCCCCCCCCCCTCAAAAATCAAATGGTCCGCCCCTAAACAAACGTGAAAAAAGTTTGGGTTTTGCGGTTGCTTGCAAATGTTAGTATTATTGTAATTTCAACTATTTAGTTTACAATACGAAGTTATAAGCAGAAAAAAATCCACCTGCACTCCGAACTTCCGCAGTTTACTTCACACTGGGAACGATCATAGATTCATCACTCGATACTTATGTTTATAATGCTAAATGTGACCCCTGATCTTGACCATAAATATGATCCGAACCGGTGACACTAACTCGTAAAAACGACCGAGGCATGAAACTCAACTGTCATTGCCGCAAATCTTATAAGGAATTATAGTGCATTCATATTTTCCTGCAATTCATTTGGATAAAAGCCGAGACGATAATTGTCACTTGTGCAGCCATCTAAGAGGGTCTCCCAAGTGTTTTAGGGAAGAAGGGAACAATGTGAAATCATTTTTTGATATTTGTCTTTTCAAATAAACATGGAAACAGAGAACCCCCTCCTGGGAGACCGTCCTTTGAATTTGCTCGCATGGGCACAAAAACAAGATTAGCAACACGTACTTTTTAGGCATCCCAGTGGGCCTCTATTTGTCCATCCTTGACAACAGTCTTCGTAATAATCAGCAGCAGGTTTAGGTTTAGGTTTAGGGTGAAACCATCCGAATAGTCTTCGACACTTCCTGGACACAAAATTAGATTCACAGAATATACAATGAATTACTATATATATATATATATATATATATATATATATATATATATATATATATATATATATATATATATATATATATATATATATATATATATACACACTCTAAAAACACTCTGGTTAAATTTGGGTTTATTCAACCAGGATGGGGTTAAAAATCCACCTACACAATCCTGGTTAAAAAAATTAAACCATTTTCCTGCTTAAAAGTCCAAAGAAGTATGGTCAGATTTTTGTTGAATCAATAATTTTTAACCAGGAAATCAGTTAATTTAACCAGGAATGTGCTAGGTAGTTTATTGATCCAGTTCCTGGTTGAATTTAACCAGAGTGTTTTTAGAGTGTATATATATATATATATATATATATATATATATATATATATATATATATATATATATATATATATATATATATATATATATATATATATATATATATATATATATATATATATGTACTGTTTAATAAACGAGTAGGAGTGTTTTATCACAGATAAAACACGACGCGTAGCGGAGTGTTTCATATGTGATAAAACACGAACTACGAGTTTATTAAACAGCTTCAAAAACGTCTCAGTTAGATCACGGCATTGGCGAAATAATTTTCCAAAATAACTTTGTATTAGCTGAGAAAATACAAGTTGAAATTTGAAGCGTGTTTTATCACATATAAAGACACGCCACGCTTATGATTTCTCTTTGTGTTTTCCTCATGAATTATTAATGAGTTTTTGAAATATATATATATATATATATATATATATATATATATATATATATATATATATATATATATATATATATATATATATATATATATATATATATACGGGATGTATAAAAAAAAACGGAGTCGTCCTAAATATCCTTAGTTATTTCTATCGTAAAATAAACTACCTTAGTTTCGTTTTGTGCTCAATTTAAAGCTTGTTTTTTCATCTTTCGAATGAATGGTTTCTTGAAAATTTTGAACTAAGGCTAATCGCAATAAAAAGAATTTAGTGCAGGCGCTCGTTTTTAGATGCTTCGAAATATTAGTCTTCGAAGTCCCTTAATTGGGGACTTAATTAAATGTAGTTTTTTAAATTCAGAACGTTGTTGTTTAAAACTTTACAATCGCCATTCATAATGCCAAAGCTAACAATTCCGGAAAGAACATTCATTGTTGAAAAGTATTTCGAAACAAAAAGCGTTATAATTGTTGCAGTGTTAATAAGACAATTTCAAATAGCTTTTCCAGGACGTAATCTTCATCGAGCGTTTGGCGTAATGTCAACAAATACCGGCTGCATGCATTGAATGGAAGAACCACCACATAAAATTTAAATCGAAATAAAGGAAACTCGGGCTTGAAGAAGAAGAGTTATCTTGGATATGAGGCAAAGAACGAAGTTGTGTGAACTTAGATATGGAGGCCACGTTGAGTAAATGTGTACTTCCAACTTATGAAATTGGTGAACTTTTGTGAATTCAACGCATCTACGTTTTTTTAATTTTCCAATTGCACTTACTTAAATTGACACAACTCGCCAGCAATAATTCCAAATTTTATAACATAAAGTATATAAAATAGCCGAAAGATCGCGATTTCAAAAGAATGCAAGTATAAACGTCTAACTTTCATATTCGCTTTGAAATTCATACTTCATGTGAGGACTCCGGTTTTTTATACACCCTGTATACGCATGTTAAACTATTTACAAACCCTATACAAAGGAACCATACTTAATTATATAAAATACTAAAAAAGTACACTAAGGTTAAGATATACTGGCGTTATAGGCTTTACTACCGGCTATAATAAAACTATTAGTGAGTCTATTGGTCTTACCCCTATAGGTACAGTATTAAAAGAGTGTTATTCTTCTGTAGAGAATATTACACAGTATGACGTAATAACGAGGTTAGAAAAAAGTGACTCAAACGAGGACGTTTCCCATGGTCAAGGATGGCGTTGAGAATTTTGAGAGTTCGAGTTGAAGTCAAATTATATACGACTGGAGTTCGCAAAATAACTGTTAATTATTTAATGCTGTATGTAGCACATGTACCTTTCGTTGTCACCACATGATCTGGAACGTTTGGAGAGCACGTTATTTGTTGCGCTTTCTTCTTTCTTGTACTTGCAAACATTTGTTTTGCTCCAAAATCCTGAACATCTAGGAAAATTACAAAAATAACTTGTCTAGGAAACATCGAAAGCGGATCGCAATATAGATCATATATATTTCAACTATAGCCTAATTTGACTTTAAACTCAATCATTTAACCTTTGTTATTATTGGGGATTGAAGCGGAATAAACCGTTTGTATTATGTTCTGTATATGAAATGAATAATAATTATTTATATTAAGTTTATGTATGTGGAATGAAATAAAAAATACTGAATAAAAAATGAATGAATAGTTCCCGAAAACAGGGCGGTATGGCGATCGAGGGTGTGAGTGGTGCTAGCCCTCCCCATAAAAACCAATTGGTCATGTATTGAGTGAGTTCAGGTAAATTTAGGAGTGATTTGAACTGATTTTTAGGTAAATAATAAGAGCACTGACAGGCAAACTTGCAAGTTAAAAGCGAATGCAATGTTAAAAATGGAAAATTTTAGTTGCCATTTCTGTCTGTCTGAGGGCTGAATGTTCAAACTGTTTAATTCCGGGCAGCATTCCAATTAACCCCACTTAATCTAGTACGTTTTGTCCAGTATCCATTATACCAATATAAATTCTACTTATCGAACAACATATATCCAAAATAATTGGACAAGGCCGGAAAATATCCGAAATAGAGCTTGTTTAATAGACATATTATTTAAAATGCTTACTAATAAACGGCTTGGCCCGCTATGGCGGGCTATTTTCAAATGCTCTCCGGCATGGAAAAGGCACCGGTGGAGATCACAAAAAACTGCTACTGCCAAAAGTTAGAACTGAAACTGCACGAAAACAATTTGTATTCCAAGGAGCATTCCAATACAACAAACAGTCTAACGAAAGAAACATCAATAGCTACTAAGATTTTCCCCACTTTTTTCTGTATATATAAGTCTATTATTAACACAGGTCCTTGATGTATAGCAGCTTAGTAGGGCCTATAGCTGAGCAAGCTAACCTGTAAAAATCAACATGGGCTCCACCTTTGAATTTACTATATGCGTAAATTCTTAATTAATCAAATTTTGAATTTATCCCAACCCCAACCTCAACCCTAACCACTAACCCCTAACACTAACCCCTAACCCCTAATTTTTTAACTTTCTAAACAAAAATCTAACTTTCTAAACTTTTCTTGCTCTTCAAAACCCTTTTAAAACTTTTTAAAACCCTTTTAAAAATTACTTTTTTAAAAAACTTGAAACTGCCCCAAGTGCAGGGCTGCATGGTTTGATTCCTGCCCCTATATAGTTGCATTTTTCGAAACTAATCTTGGTTAGATCTAAATTATATTAAATTAATCTATAAATCCCACACTCGAACTGAATTTCCATCTATAAAATCCATCTGTAAAAATATAGTTAATTACTATTCTTATTATGAAAACTTATGCAATATATATATATATAATCAAAGATATATACCTTGCCACAACTGAAGACACAAGTGCGGGCAGGCATACGACATGGATGCTTTATACGTTTGCCATTTCACAAGATGACGCCCCTGTTTAATGATCTAGAATATGTTCGTAAAAGGTCCCTTTGTCACTTTGTGGGATACACTTGGGTTCCGTTGCGTAACGAGTTATTATAATTATTCTAGTAATAATGGTGTAATGATCTAGAAAAGAAACATATAAAATAATAAGCTATTTCGTTTTCCTATATGTATTACTTTTTTATTACATGAAATAAAGTCCCTATTTATTTAGAAGTTATTCCATTTTGCATGAGTACCTAAAACGAAGCACTGGGCCAATGTTGTTTAAATTAAATTAAATTAAAAGATCAGTTTCAAAGAACGGATAATTTATGTAGCTTATATTTCCTGCAGAAGGTGTTCAAGACTAGACATGATTGCCACAACACGGCGAGTGCACGTATATACAGGTTTAAATCTTAAATTCTAAGCGTGCAAAGCAATGGGAACATAATTTAATCAATTGGAAATCATATATGGGGTCTTTCTTATAGAGACATGGTAAATATCCCCTTACGAGAACAATTCATTCTCAAATAGCTGCAATATTCAAGTAAGATTGAAATATGTGATCCCATTATATGCTTTACGCGCTTAGCCTTAGGGTTTAAGGATTAAGGATTATAGAGTTTAAGGTTTCCAAAGGACAACCTTTTTAGAATTGGCTGTATATATGTAATTGTGTGTAATGTGTACGGGTGTATTATACATATATGTATATGTAGGCTATGTCAATACTGTACTTGTGGTTTTTCCATGCAACTATATTCACTACGACGCAACAATACATGTAAATGTGTGCATGCATGCATGTACTATATATATATATATATATATATGTACACATGTATGTCAATAATACCTGTGTTTTCGGCTTGCGCACAAAAATGGCACGCGTTTAATTTGAAACGCACTGAATTCGTATAGGGTGCAAATTCAGAAAATGTTTTTATGAATTATCAAAGTAAATCAAACACAGGGCCATAACTAGACGCGATACATGTACATATATTCATATTCATATATTCGTGTTCTGCCCGACGGATTTCTTTTGAAAGCGATTGTTGTTACGGTATGTGAACATGATTATATGAATATTCACCACTCCCCCCTCCCCCCAATTAGCACGTCTATAGTTATGGCCCTGATCAGACAATTTGATGTACATAAGTGCATTAAGTACAACGCCACGACCTCCAAAACTTGGACTTATTTGCCATAGTAGCTTTTAACACATATTTTTAAAACTTTTTGTGAAGAGCAGGAAAAACCAATCATGCACAAAATCAGTCGTGCGTGTGATAGACTTGTCCACTCCTGAATTACATTCTATTTCGTCTTATAATTGTTGCCACTTTGGCAAAAGATCGAACTCAGTTGGCGATTGGCCTTGGCACCAAGTGTCAAGCGTGCGCGATCATGCAACAAACGGATCACCAATACGTCACACAAATGCAAGTGACTCAGGTATAATTTGTCTTTATATTTACACGCTCTTGTATAGAGCTTTTGGCAACTACATCTCAGTTTCAGTTATTCGTTCGACCTGCATGGTTGGACCATAACGTGGTGAAGTCAGTTTATTTAACTTTATGCAGACAACCCAAACATATACAACTCCCTTTCAATCTAATATTAATTGTATTATTTTTAACATTTTTAATAAAATTTTCAGCTTATTTTGTAATATTGATATTATTGAATAAGTATAATCATAAATAACGTTAAACTCATAATTTCGGCAGCAACAAGAATTTTGAATCACCCACGACGCCATTATAATAGCTACTCTTGAAAATCCAATGAATTATCTTTCTACTTTACTTTAAAGCCTCCTAAGCGGAGCAATACAAAAAATAAATCTTTGAAATAAAGTTAAAATATCACCGTATCAATTTCTGTCGTTATTCTATAACCATATCTTGGATTGCTATCTTCGCAACTGTCTTTAAATGTCCTTACGCATTTATATCCCCCCTCCCCCCCGCAACCGCCACGAAAACCATTCTCTCAAAAAGTCTAAATCCAAAGACGATCTAAGACAATGAAGATTTACTGGAGGTGCTTGATGTGTAAAATCTTGTTTATTAAAGCATTTGTATATATAATATATTATATGATTCCAAGTAGATTTTCAACTGTTAAATTGCCAAGTATATCATTACCACAGCAATGAATATTTTTTCTCAAGTTTACTCTGTATCTTAGTGAAATGTAATGCAATTTTGGCGTCTCATATAGAATTATCTAATTGCAAAATTTCCGATCAAAATCACAAAATAAAGAGGTTCTAATTTTTAAAATAACTTGAATTCGGTCTAACAAAGAGAGATGTTATAAATATACAGATAGCTTGTCTGCTATAAGCAATTATACACTTTAATCTATATTACCAAAAACTGAAAGCATTTTTAAATTAATTGATAATTTTCCGACGTAGCTATGTTGATGTGTTTTTTTTTCTCAACAATTGTATTTTGCTTAATTTAGATATTTCGTTATCTTGATACCATTGTAATAAACCGGAAAATATCCTTGACCATAGGAATATAGCATTGAATTTTTTTCTCAAGTTTATTCTGTATCAGTATGAATAGTAATGCAATTTTGAGAAATTGCGTGAAATGGCGTCTCATAGAATTATTTAAATGCAAAATTTCCGATCAAAATCACAAAATAAAGAGGTTCTATTTTTTAAAAAATTTGAATTCGGTCTACCAAGGAGAGATGCTATAAATATACAGACAGCTTGTCACCAAAAGCTAGAAGCATTTTAAATTATATCAATACTCAAAGCTATATAAATTGCGGTTAATGGAGTAATATATTCTAGAAGACTCTATCTGCCAGAGGGTGTCATGCCAACACATCTGCGTCACAACGTCAACAATTAATCCTTACAAGGTCCATGTACCTCAATAGTAACCAATCAGAAATTATCCTGAAGGTTTTCCTTCACGTGCATACATACAATGGCCCCCCTTTTTGCGCAAGGACTTTTGATCGCACTGTCCATTTGCAAGACTTTAGCTAGTGCGTTAACATCTCTGGCAAAATTTCTGGCTAATAATTTAAGGGATGAAAACCTTGGCAAAGAAGTGCAAATTTAAAAAACCCACCCAACTCCCAATAATCATGTACAGTACACCAATCTGCGTCTCTACAATATGGCGTGTTGTAAGGACTGTTAATTAGAAAAATGAATATCCCTGTATATAGCTAAGCATGCTACTCGTATGAAGAAATGCGTCACTTGTGTGAAGAAATGCAATAAATAATTATATACTGGCAGGGAAGTGCTGTCCGATGGACAGCACTTCACCATGCACGTGAAACGCAATCACTGCTCATTCAGGTCGCACTGAAGACCTGAATGAGCAGACCTAGAGACTCGATGTCGTCAATCAGGTTATCAGTTGCAGTCCGGGATAATGTGCCCTATACCAATAGTTGTTCACCAGTCCAACTAGGTCTCAATGTCGACGGTCTGACCACAGTTAATTGAAGGGGATGGTTAGGCTAGCTCGTGACGTCACGGAATATGTTGCGGCCACTTGTAATTTAGTCACGTGCACAATAAGGTGCATCCGGTTTAAAGACGCTGAAAGCTCGAATTACAAATTATAAACACATACTGTATCGCTAACTTCGTCGTGAAGACAAAAGCATTGTGCGTGGTCTGGCGAATTTATTTATTTGGTTTAAAGTTTTTGAAGGATATGCCTGGCGCAAATTGCGCTTTTTATGGTTGTTCGACGAGCAGAAGCCACAAACTTTCGCTGTTCAAAATCCCAACAATTGGCGCGGCAGATACTGATTACACAAAGTCTGTGAAGAGAAAAACCCGTGAAGAATGGCTTCGTTTAATACAAAGAACGAGAGTTTTGACGCCAGAATTAAAAGCCAGAATAGAGGCGAATAACATTTACATCTGTGAGCTACATTTTAAGGCAGAATGTATATTAGACGGTAAGTTTTTGCCACATCTGTACGTATCTTCACTTTAAAATATTCATCAACCAGGATTTAGCATACAAGGCGTTGTTAATTCAGCATTTTTAATATCTGAAAATTTGCATATTATATAGGAAAACGAAAGACATTGGTGGCTGGGAGTATTCCTACTGAGAATCTACCTCAAAAAAAGTACGACGCTCCCAAACAAGAACGTCGTGTTCTTGAAAGAAAGCAACTCGAGGTTCCAAAGACGCCGCCATTACTCGATATTAACACCTTTACTGAACAGTTGCAGCGAAAGGAAATCGAACCGTGGAAAATTGTGAAGTCAAACAACGATGAAGTGCGACTGGAATATTATGACGATGTTCACAGTATTCCAAAGTATACAGTTATTGTAAATTCGGCGCTGGAATTCAGTGTATTTGTCTTCAACTGGTTGGTACCTGACCAGAACTTTGTATACGTGGAAAACAAGCGTTCGGTCATACATGTGGATATTGTAGGGCTTTTAAAGTATATTGAAAGTTCCAAACTTTGTGAAGGCTTGGAAGAAGATACTGATGTTAAGTCTGTTGCTGTTGACCCCACTGAAAAACCAAACCCAACAATTCAAACCTTGATTGTCCGGCATTCTGTTCCTAAAGTTATTGATCCTGAAGAACCACATTTTCAAGTGTCCATTCGATACCGCTCAGTTGGTTGTGACACTCTCACTAGCAGTGAACACTCGAATAGTTCATGTAAACCTTGTGAATCTGCCCTGAAGAAGATGAAGAGGGCGGTCAAAAGGAAAAACAGAGGATCTGCATCACCAGCTAAAGCAAAAGCACCATTAAGTAAGTGTGGACCAAAGAAATTACAGTCAACAGTTGTTTCAACAAGACTGCAAGTGAAAGATTTAGAGGATCGCCTGCAGCAGCTGCAGAAAGAGATACAACAGCACGGTGTTGGTATTAGTGAAACTCTCGAGAAGGACATTCTCACAATAATGGGAGGCAAAAATCTTGATGCCACACCACACATGAAGTTTTTTTGGCAGGAGCAAATCAAGCTTTTGCAATCATCCAAAATGGGTAGAAGATATCATCCCCAAGTCATCCGATTTGCTCTATCTATACACAGCAAATCTCCATCTGCTTATAGGGAAATACGAGACAGTGGTGCCCTTGTTCTTCCTAGCGAACGAGTTCTTCGGGACTATAAGAATTACTTCAAGCCCAAACCTGGGATCAATAAAGAGAATGTCGAAAGTCTACGTGAGAAAACAACATCTTTTACTTCAGTACAACGATATGTTGCCGTTGTCATGGACGAGATGAAAATACAATCGAGTCTTGTGTTTGACAAAGTTTCTGGAGATCTTATTGGTTTCATCGATCTGGGAGATCCTATGACAACCTTTGCTTGCCTTAGTGAAGATGATCCTATTGCATCCCACGCCTTGGCATTTCTTGTGAGGGGATTATGCACTGATTTGAAGCATATCATTGCATATTTCTTCACAGGAAATGTCACTTCCTTCCAAATAATGCCACTCTTTTGGAG
Source organism: Paramuricea clavata (assembly GCA_902702795.2). Lineage (NCBI taxonomy): Eukaryota > Metazoa > Cnidaria > Anthozoa > Malacalcyonacea > Plexauridae > Paramuricea > Paramuricea clavata. The sequence continues at coordinate 3,839 of CACRXK020004683.1, read as the reverse complement.
AATTGTTGCAGTCCTAGAAGTGTCACTTCACCTATCTGTCATTGCAGCTGTTAATGATGGAGCTTCCCCAAACCGCAAGTTTTTCCGACTACATTCAAAGATTGCCAAGGAAGTGGATTCTGATGTGGTGTATAAAACACCAAATATTTATGCACCATCACGCTTCATATTTTTCTTTGCTGATTCACCACACTTGATGAAAACAGCAAGGAACTGTCTCTACAACTCAGGTTCTGGTAGTCGGAGCCGCATGATGTGGAAAGATGGGAAATATCTGCTTTTCCGTCATATAGCAGACCTGTTTTACAGTGACAGTGAGTTTGCATTGCATACTCTACCCAAGCTGACTTTTGAGCATGTTGTCCTTACACCCTATAGCAAGATGAAGGTACAGTATATAATTATTATTGGACATTCCATGTACAGTTTATATAATGACATTGATTTGTTTTTTTATTTCCTTTAGGAAGTGAAATGAAATAATATTTATAAGTAGCTAATACTATGACTAGAGGGAAATTAGTGATTAACTTGCCGAACGTCTAGGCATTCAAAGAGCTACTTTCACAAAACTTCCAGAGGCGAAGGGCAATTTAATATATTTCACGACAAGTCATTGTATTAATTTGTAATATTAATTGTGAATGCCAAGGGCAGATTGCACATGGTGTGTTAGTCTGTTTTGAATACTGTGGAATGAACACTTTTATATAATTATATGAAAGTGATCATGAAACTTCTCATTCTTTCTAGGCATGCGCATAAACTGAAAATTGAGGTGGTCATGATATTACTGTAAATATTAATATTATCAATATTCTTTTGATTAGGTCAAACTTGCTGTGCAGGTTTTAAGCCAGTCAGTTGCCATTGCTCTGAGAGAATCTGATGATGAAGATGTCACTGCAACAGCAGAGTTTTGTGACATGATGAATAGGTTTTTTGACTGCACAAATGTAAGGTCATTGACCGAGCATAGCATGAAAAGAAACCCATTCATCAGACCATATTCCTCCCCTGAAGATGAACGGTTAACCTGGATGAAAGAAGTGTTCTTGAAATACCTCAATGATTGGAAAGAAAGCACACTCGCCCGGGACGGGGACTTCTCTTCTGATGATCGAGCGAAAATGTTCCTTTCATCCCAAACCTATGAAGGCCTAAAGATCTCAGTGTATTCTCACACTGAAGTAATTACCTTTCTGTTGGCACAAGGATTTCAGTATGTATTAACAGAGAGGTTCATGCAAGATGTGCTGGAAGACTACTTTGGTCACCAAAGAGAACAGGGAAGAAGATCTGACAACCCAACTGCCAGACAGTTTGGATACAATGACCTCACAATTGCCACCCAAAGAGACATCGCTCCTGTCATTAGAGGCAATGTTGGTGGGCGATATGAAAAAGTTAAATGGCACAAGGTGAGCGATGAGCCTGTCAAGAAACGACAGAAGAAAAAGAAAGATTGAAAGCTTCACACTACTGTGAAGTGTATATTTAAATAACTAATGGTGTGGTACATTATAACTATATTTTTATGACTTATTCATGTTCATGTCTTTGTTCATGTCTTTCATATCAAACCAGTTAGAGACCTCATGTTTGATGACACAATTACAGTAGTCAAATTCATTGGTCATGCTATGCTCATGAAAATATATTACTTTGCTTTAGGAATCATTGCAACTTGTGCATGCAAATTTTATTTGTGTATACACAAATAGATTTGATCTATAAAGGATACTATGAATGAAAAAGTAACAGCATGGTTAATACTAGTTATGTTACGTTAAGGTGCACCCACACCAGGCAAGCTTGAAAAGTATGCCTGACCATGGTGGATTTGATTGGACCTACAACTAGGTCATAGGTTTGATGCCCCCACCACCGTGGCCAGGCATATTGCACTAGTGAATTGAACCTCAAATTCCGACCCCGGCAGCCAGGTACAGTAATTTAACAATTAACATTTTTAAGCTGAGAGCCTATCCATGGGGTTTAGGGGTCAGGATTTCAATTGACTAGTACATATATTTCAAGCTTGCCTGGTGTGAGTATGGACTCCAGAGTAGAGTAACACTACATGTACAAGCATCTTATTCACCTGAGTACTTTGGCCACCACAGAAAAAATCATAGCATGCATGATTAATCCACTAAGCTGCAGTGCACCCTACTTATTTTTTTGACAAATGCCAGACGATTTTACTTGTCAATGGGGAAGCTCTAGAGCTTAATGGGTTAATGCAGAGCTTTCCTGTTGACCAGTAAAATTGTCTGGCGTTAGACAAGTAAAAACTATGTCAACACTATAAAATAATTAGAGATAGTGCTGAAGTATTGTAAATATTTAATTTGAAATCTGAATTCATTTGTTACAAGTTTCAGTACTTTAATTCTTTCTTTCGTTTCAAGTCCTTTCTAAGGGCCTTAGACTTCGTTTGCTTTTGGTTGATTTTATATTTACTTATGAAGTCTCGTGCATAGGAAAACGAACGAACTCGCAAATATAGTCCAATAATGTTTTCTAAGCACAGTTTTTGTGTAGAGCACGACTGGTCTATCCCAGAATCTAAAACAATGTTTTCCCAAAGCGATTTGACAGTTGGAGAGTTTAACGTAGAAGCACAGATAATGTCTGTTGATATGTTTCGTACTGCCAGCTCAGTCGTTGTAACATGTCTTCGGAAAGAAATCTCTGCTTCTTCCAATATTGCAATTAAATCCCCACAAGGTTCAACAAGTCCTCCACGACTACGAGCTGAAATAAAAGTGTCGCCCTCAGTAGTTGACTTTAAGGAACGCATCAACGCTTGTAATTTCTCATTGGATGTATCCTTTCTGTTTCTAAACGTTTGATAAATCTTCGAAATTATATATCCTGCGATATATGACAAAGGACCACGTTCGGATTGATCAAGCTCTATAGGGTTGCTTGTTGTAGGGGTCGATGTTGTCGCTTTGTCTGCTTCTTTCCGAGATCGAGCTTCCTTGAAAAACACGACTAAGCGGTCTGGTATTTCGATCATAATCAAATTAGCTACATTTTGGTCAGCACAGTTTGTAAACATGTCACAACTAGTCGGTAACAGCCCATAAAATTCTTCCAGCAATTTGTCTCGATTTTGTTTGCGGCAAAACATGTTGTATATGGGTGTAACAGCTTGGAATAAAGCTTTACTCGAAGAAACATTTTTAAGAGCATCATTTATTTCATGCCCAAACAGATCGTCCTTGATAAGTTTTGTCTTAATCGCTTCGACAATGGAAACAAAATTTTCTTCCGACAGATGTGTTTCTTGCTCGGAGATACTTGACGAAGAATCATTTTCGCGATGTTTGGAGTTGGTATGCCTCGTCAAGCTGCCTTTCGACTTGCATATTTTTGTGCATTTGGGACAAGGAAACGACTTTTTACCTTCGATTTCTGTCACAGCCTCAACAAATTCAGCATCGATCTCATCACTTTCAGCTTCAACAACAGCGACAGACAAATTTAAATAAAATGCATCATCTGACAAGTCATCGGCTGGCGTTTCGAACCACGTCTCCGTTTCGTAATGCTCACTGGGGTCATCAACATACTCATCAGACAAATTGTATTCTTCCTCAATATCTATTTCACTCTCCATAGCGTTTTCTTTCCTTTTAGGCGTGAAACAAGCCCACTATTGAGAGTTTTATACAGCCTAATGTAATTTGACACTGTAATTTTATACATTGAAATCAACCGGAAATCAACATGATGCACCTTATTGTGCACGTGACTAGTTTTTCCTTTGAACCTCAACATAATTTGCCGCCCCTTTTGAAGTTTGCCGGCTAGCCTAACCATCCCCT